>PVKH010005629.1:0-21877 GCA_004027955.1 Chaetophractus vellerosus | reverse complement strand
CGATGAGTTCCTGGGAGAAGTTCGCTGTCAAACGACGAGCTGGGAAATTCTCTCCGAATGTTGAAATCAGTTCCCTTTTATAAGCAGTCAACTGAATGGATAACAGCGTCATCCATTCTTCATCCAATCTTGCTGATTGATGCAGATGCAATTAGCCCCAAGCTTGCTGGACCCAACAGCTGGGCACAATTACCTGGCCGAGTTGACACATTAGCCTAGCCATCACATCCCTAGATTGGGGTTTGTCTAAAGTTTTCTCATGATTGGATTCAGGTTTTGCAGGCTTGAAAGGTTTATCACAAAAGTGATGCTGCATTGCTATTATTGGGTGTGGTACAATTTGTTTACCTTATTACTAATGATATTCTCTTTGATCACTTGATTAAAGTGGTGCCTGCCAGGCTTTTCAATTTTTCTTGCTATAATTAATAATTATTTTGTGGAGAGATACTATGTAATTATCCTGTTTCTCATCAAAATTTCAATTTATTCATTTATATGTGTCTGTATGGACTTATAGCCTCATATTTTACTTCTATCTTCATTATTTAGTTTGAAACCCAAATGGTCCCATACTTGTCCAATGGGATCTCTTCAAGCTGAGATCTGTGCCCTTTTGATGAATCTCACCATTCTTTTAGAATTTCCTCACTTTCTGGTGCAAAAAGACATTTCAGATTTTTGTACTTTCCCTGCCACAGGCCTGGAATCTGGCATTTCTCCAAGGAGCCCTTGTTCCTTTTGGGAGAAATTGGTATTTATAAATTAACACCTAAGTGCTAGGTGTGCTCATTGCTATCAGGGTATTGCTGTTCCTAGGCTTTCTCAGTGGATAAAGAGAGGGAATATGGATGCATATACATGTTAATATTTATATTTATTTCTGTATCAGATTATATATATGTGTGCATATATATATATAAAACTATACTTCATGCTGATGCAACCAATTCCAATTTAACACCACTGCACTCAAGCCACTTGGGATTTGACACCTCACATCAGGCTACCACATCCTGATGAGCACACCCTCCTCACCTCATTTCATCTGGGACACCCTGCTCTGGGCTCCACAACTCTCACTGCCCACACACTGAAAAGACATCTGCGTGGCTTGGCCCCACCTAATTGCTTTAGCACAGGATTATTTAGAAAGGGAAGAGAAAGGAGTGGTAAGGGGAAGAAGAAGAGCCAAATATTAATGTCAAATACCAAATAGTTTCTGAATAATCACTTTTCTGCTCAAAAGGGACACATTAGGAAAACTTGTTCTTCTCTCTTATGAAGTCCTTTAGATTTCTTTTTGTCAGCTTCACTGTTATGGAGTTCTATTGTACAGGCATATAAACATATCAAATACTTTCATTCATTTTGTGACAATTTGAAGCTTTTTGTGGATCCCAGAAAAGACCATGTTCTTGAAGATAATCCATTCTTGTGGGTGTGGGACCCTTTGATTGTGCTGGACTCCATTGGTGGGGAGGCTTTGATTGGATTGCTTCAATGAGGCATGACCCAGGGTGGATCTTAGTCCTCTTGCTGGAGTCATTTATAAATGAATGACTGAAAGCAGCAGACACACAGAAAAAAGAGGCAGAGACAGAGAAACCCCGAGACGTTGAGACAGTGGTCCCGAAGCCTGGAGGCTGGAATCAGCAGTGCATAGAGGCCCCCAAAAGGCTGAGAGAGAAGCCTGGAGGAGAGGGGAGAGTTGAGCCATATGCTTGATTACCCACAATTGAGCTCAGGGAGAAAGTAAGTCTGGAGAAGGAGGGAGAGACTGGCAGAACCGCCATTGTGTCTTGCCACGTGGCAGGAGTCCAAGATCACCAGCAGCAGACTTTCAGTGAGATGGCATCTCTGATGATGCCTTGATTTGCACATTTTCACAGCCTCAGAACTGTAAGCTTTTAACTTAATAAATTCCCATCATAAAAGCCAACCCATTTCTGGTACATTGCTCCCAGCAGCTTTTAGCAAACTAAAACAATTTTATACATCATCACATGGGAGATTTCAGAATTTATTTACTCTTTTAGTACTATTGAAAACTTTGTACTTATATTTCCTCTTGTCTCTCCTCCAATTTGGGGTTCTACACCAGTCTTAATGATTTCAGAAGATAGGACTGCCATGGCATAAGGTTTTGAAGTCAGGGGATGATGGATGCCTCTAGGTTCTTGTCTATGTCACATAAAAGAATTTAAGAACATGCCAGTTTAGTTAGACCCATAGTTTATTGAGAAATGGGAGAAAAGAACAGAATTATGCAATTAAGCCTGTAGATGTGGGCTCCTCTAGGCAGAGAGAGTATTTTGAATTATGGGGTTACCTTTATTAAGCTAATATTTACTCCTCTTCTTCCTAATGTTGAGGGAAGGGCCTTAGCTGTTTGCTGTTGATTGGTTATCCCACCAATTAGTTCTCAGGGTCCAATGGTGAGGCCTTTTGAGGGTATCTGGGGTGTCCTGTTGACCCCGAATGGGATTCTCATTCCAAATGGGATTCTCATGGCCAGGGTCTCATGGGATTTTTATGGCTTTGTTCCTGGCAGTGGTCTTTTCCTCATGGGGTTTCTAGGTAGGGTTTCATGGCCACAGGTCTTATGGCCATGTTTTCTGCCAGGTCTCAAACTTGTCTTCCATTTTCCTAAGCTAACCTGCCTCATTTTGGTCCACTGGATTTGGTAAGATTAGGACTGGAATATATGCTTTTAAAGATTTATTTTATTTTTATTTATTTATTTCTCCACCACCCCCTCATTGTTTGCACTTGCTGTCCTAACCCTAACCTTCTTTGTTTCTTTAGGAGGCATCAGGAGCTGAACCTGGGACCTCTGATGTAGGTGGGAGGCTCCTAATTGCTTAAGTCAGATCCATTCCTTACTTTTTTGTGTCTCTCATTATGTTTTTCTTCTTGTGTCTTTTGTTGCTTCATCTCGTCGCAACAGCTTGCCATGCCTGCCCGTGGCGTCAGCTTGCTGTCTTGCTTGTCTTCTTTATGAGGCACAAGGAAACTCTGCTCCCTGCTTAATCCATCTTTCATGTTTTTCTTCTTGTGTCTTTTGTTGCATCATCTTATTGTGTCAGCTTGCCATGCCTGCCCATTGCGCCAGCTTGCTATTTTCTTTAGGAGGTACCAGGAACTGAACCACGGACTTTCCCTGTGGTAGGCAGGAGCCCAATCAACTAAGCCACTTCCCCTTCCCAGGACCTGGAATATTTTTGTTTCAGAAAATCTGAGCTATGCAATATGTCACTAATTATTGTATATTTGAAATAACAACATAATTTTATTCCACAAATTATTGCAACCAGCTTCGGTGTTCAGGAAAAAAAGGAAACCATTAAATCAGATTGAGAAGCTATCTGTACAATAAAAAGACAGTTGAGATAATGCTTTTCTTTCTAATTTATTTATTAACTTTTACTATTCTAATTTGCCTTCCTGATAAAAGGCTCATTTATTATTCTAATTTGCTTCTTGCTACAGGATTCATTTAAATTTGGCCAACAATTAGGGCACTATCTGCCATGTTGATCATGTTGATAGTTAGGTCTTTCTTCTGGAAACATGGTCAAAAATGACAACTTGCATGTAGAGTTTGGTTTGAATAGGTGTTCTAGTTGAGTTGTCTCCTGGTAGAACCTAGAATACATAAATTACATTGATAATTAGATAATTACATGCAAATAACTGGCAAGAAATGATTTTTTCTTTGGTAGCAAACAGAAATAAAAAGGCTGTGGCCCTGGAGACATTGGCATGTTTTCCCCTAGATTCCTTTTATTTAGGAGCAGTGATAAATCTGATTAGGAGATATGTGGCCCTGGGTTGTTACTCCACTGAAAACATCTGCAATCAAAACAGCATCCCAGGCTCTTGCTTGTCTATACACTGCTGAACCCCATTGGTCACTAACTATGTAGAATTTTCAGGGAAGGACTTTGCATGTGATTACAGGGGTAATAAGTGAAAAAGAATTCTATCTTGATTTCAGATTTGTCAAATAAAAATGTGTCACAAATTTGAATTGGGTTAGATTAGTGGAAGTACCTTCTGTTTATGGTGGCTTTTATGAAAAGCTTTTTATCAGTTTAAAAACTATTTGATGCACCTTTTTTTTCAATTTTAATTTCTGAAAAAGGATTTGATTATCTTATCTTTATTCAGGATAGTCTATCATGATTATAGGTTCCTAGGGGGCTGCAATGGGGACCATATTTACTAATAAGGTATTGTTAAGGAGAGAAGAGAAAAGTTTGGATGGGGCTAATTCTCAAATGGTGGGGGGTAGGGATACTAATAGAGTTAGAAAACACCTAATATAGGAAAATATTTGTCATTGTATATATTTGACATACAAAAAATGATGTTACTTGTGCTCTTTTTGGTTGTGGGGAGAGATGATAAGAAACTTAGAGCTAGGAAGGGAAATAAGCTTTGGTACTGCCTTTTTTCCCCATGGCACTTAATTTCTTATGTAATTAAGAAAGGAAGAATTATTTTGGGCCCATCTTTCTTTCAATAAAGTCAGGAATTGGAGGGAGGCACCTGATGGCTGAAATGGGCAAAACCAAAAGAGCGCATGTCTTGTCTGCCTATCCATTCCAATTTATTTCTGCTTTTCACTGTGTTTAACCTATTTTACAACTCCTTAAGTTTTAGAAAACTGATAATAATGCAAAATATTCTCCTCTATAGAGATGCAAATGAATTGTGTTTGGTGCATGGCAAATAATTATTGTCCTGCATAGGGATCTCTTTTGTGTATATTTGCAAATTAATTTCACTATTCCTTGTTTCTGGCTCTGCTCTTTAAATTCTCCTTTGATTTGGTTTAATATCTTACTGGTTCCCTTTATAATTAATGAACTAAATAAAATCTTTGATGTGTTCATTTTATATCTGTATAAGAGTCATAATTATATCCTTCTTAGAAAAATTATCTTGTAAACATTTTGGAGTTTCCACTGTGATGCCCAATGGACTCAGCTGACAACCAAGTAATCTGCATTGATGGAGAGTGTATCTCATGGGCAGTTTAAACGCAGTGTCTTTTCTTGGTTCCCACATGTGACCCCCATATAGCAAAACTTTAAATTTGATGATTCTCTGTTTCTTTATGCATTTTCATATTTACTATTTTTATTGTTACTTTTATAGCAAATAAGTAATTTCCTATTGGTGGCAGCAATGATTAGGAATTTTTGGTTTTAGGGACTATTTGGTGTTCTTTATAAATGGTATAATGGCTTTTAGAGATTTATTTGCTGTTGAGTTAGACTACAGATTGTCTGGTTTGTTAGTATTTTTCTTTGCTTCTTTGACTATTCATCTATTTACAGTTCAAATAAAGAATTATGTGCCAACTAGGAAGGAGAACAGCTCTTTGATATATGGACTATGAATTTTTTGTGTGCTTCTGTGTTTACTTTTTTAAAAAATGAATTTTCACTTATTTATTTCTCCCTGCCCCTCATTGTTTCCTCTCTGTGTCTGTTCATTGTGTGAGCCTCTTCTTTTAAGGAGGCACCTGGAACCAAACCTGGTACCTCCCATGTGGGAGGGACATGCCCAAAGGCTTGAGCTACCTCTACTTCTTTTTGTTTACTCTTGACCTATAGCTAATGTTGTGATCTGAAGCTACAAGCTCTTTCTGTGTCTGTGTGTTTCTATGTCTGTAATTCAGAAAGGTCTTTATTCTCATTGTGTGAGGGTGTAATATTTTCCTATCTCTGGAGACTACTAATAAATTAGATTAAAAAGTATCTTAAATTAAAGGAACTCTGTTCTGATTGACCTATTGAGATAAATAAGTTCTTATATAAATAAAATATTCACAAAATGCAAGAATATGAAGAAATTAAAGTTATGCTACTTTTTTGCTCTACTGAAAAGTTATTCTTACAGAAACATTCCAAGAAGACTTAACTCCAATTCTGTTCAAACTCTTCCTAATTCATTCTCCTCACATTCCTCCTCTTCCCTGCCCCTGTTAACCTGTACTATGTGGTCCCATGAATTTGCATATTTAGCTATTTCATATAAGCAGGACCATATGGTTGGTCACTTTGTCCCTTTGTGTCTGATCTATTTCACCCAATATGATATCTGCAAGATTCAACATGTAGTAGCATATATCAGAACTCTAATTTTTTATGGCTAAATAAATTCCATTGTATGTATCTGCCACATTTTGTTTATCCATTTAATCATTGATGGGCACTTGGGTTGCTTCCACATTTTGTTAATTGTAAATAATGTTGCTATGAACATTGGTATACAAATATCTGTTCAAGTCCCTGCTTTTAATTCTTTTGGGTATATTCCTAGAAGTGGAATTAGTTGGTCATGTGGTAGATCTATGTTTAACATTTTGAGGAAGAGTGTCAGGCATTTTAAACACATTTTTTCATTTAATCTTCTCAACAACATTTTGTAAAATACAAGTATTATTTCCCCTATTTTACAGATGAAAAAATCGAGGTGGAGAAGTGCTCAATAGGGTTAACTAATTTGCTTGAATTACAAAGCTGAAAAGATCCATGCCACTCCATCCCATTGTACATATTGTCCATAAGTGCTAGTCAGGGTTCTCTAGGGAAACAGAACTGACAGGAGATATCTGTAAATATTATGAGATTTTATTAAGAATTGTCTCTCACAACTGTGGGGATAGGTTAATCCAAATTCCATAGGGCAGGCCACAAACTAAACTCCAGTGAAGATTTTCCATGAATTTCCCAGAAGCCAGAGGGCTGATGTAGAGATGGAAATTCTCCCTCCTGACTGCTGAAATCATCACTTCCTTTTTAAAAGCCTACAACAGATTAGATGACACTTCTCTCATTGTTGAAGGCAATCTCCTCAGTTAATTGTAGATGAAATCAGTCATAGATGCAATAGTTTACTTATGACTTAATTCCACGAAATGTCTTTACTGTAACAATCAGACCAGTGCTTGCTTGACAAACAACTGGACAAAAAAACCCAGCCAGGATGACACATGAACTTAACCACAACACCATCTTAAAAAGCTTTTCCCTGCCCAAGCCCTCATAGCCATTCCCTACGCCACTACAACTTGATTTGTAGTTCTTCCACCCCTTTCAGTTGCTCCCAGGTATTTTTGGGAGGTCCTAGGTCTACAATTCTAAAGTAGGACTTATTAAAAGACTGAGGAAGGCCTTTGAGTATCCTAAAATATTATTATACAGCTCTACATATTAGTATGTATGTATTTGTTTATTGTTTTTTTTTGAGAAAATCAATAACACCCATTAGTTTTAAAAATTGTGTTTTCCCCAAAAAAGTTAATAACCTGTCTTTTAGAGCAGCCTCCTGTGCTTGTAGATATAGTCTTCTGGACTACCAACTTTAGGCTACCATTTTTTTTCTTGTTTATTACACTTGTGTACCTATTTGATGCAATATACCTGACTGAGGCCACCAATGTTTATGTTAACAAAGCTCCAGCTAGCAATAACTGCTTGGAAGTTGTCAACCTGGGAGTTTTCTCTCTTGCTTGTGAACTTGATCACTGTTCTGACTATTGTATTCTCATGTTTTAAGATATTACAACGTCCCTCACCCTGCTTTGGGATTTCCATGTCTCAGAAATTGTAAGTATCTGCAGTGGCAGAGAGCAGTCAAGAAAGAGTCAAGGGGATTGGCTACTTATTCAATTGTTGAGGCCCAGAAGAAATCATGCTCTCCCTTTCAATTAGAAATAATCCCTTAATTGTGGCCTTGTACCCGCAATGAATATGTGCCTGACTCACATGTTTTCTAGTACCTGCTATTTTTGTCATTAGCTACCAGGTCTTTGAGACCATGGAAGAAATGATTACTTTGTTCTTATGCAATCATTTCAATGGCCATGAAGCTAACCTCCTGCACTTTTTCCATATTCCTTGTTCTGACTTACGGCAATAACATTCATTAAAAAGTGAGCATGAATTGGGGTTAAATCTCTTTTCCTCAAATTTCTCCATCCCTAATTCACTAGGACATGTTGGCTTCCCTTACCTTTGGCAGAATGTTTGATTAGGCTGCCCTTTTAATTAGAAATTTAAAACAGTAAATTTTCTTTGTCATGCATGTTTTATTGGAATGCATACTTTCCTTTCCATTGCAGATATCCAACTTGGATGGTTGAGGGTTATAATTTATAATCTCCGATTATTAAACATCAATATACTTATAATAACTCAAAAGTATAAGTTATTTCTTTTCCTTTTCTCCCGGTTACCTTTCCTATGCTACATTTCATATAAAAGGTCAAGTATTGGACATTTAACAACAATGTCCTTATCTCTAGGGGTTATTCTATAAAACTGCATGTAAAATTAAAATCAGTTTTCCAGGTCAAGAGGAGGGCATTGCATTTAAGTTTTAGGACTTCTAATTCATAAAAGCCAAACTCTGTAATGTAATTTTTTAATGTATTCCTTAAGGCCATTGATTTTAGCAGCAGTTAGTTGAGTAAATACTTAATTTGTATGTGGTGGACTTTCAGTGCAGGTATACCAGATGATTGCCTAGGGAAGAAAATGTTTAAAAGCTGCTTAGAATGTGAGTGTTTCAGGGCTGTAATCAACTGAATGTTTAGTAATTTGGGCAGCAAAACCAGAAAGTTGGCAAGCCCTCAGATAAACTTAATAACTGTGACCATGCCATAGTTAAAGCAGTGTTTACAAAAGACCTCCAAGGAAAACTCAGGAGCCAAAAAAGTGGTGTTGGTGATTCAGTAAGTATTCCATGCCCCAGTGGGCCAATATTAATTCAGTTTTGCCGTGGAGTTTGAGGGAACACCATTGGAGACTCTGAAGAAACGTAAGCTTATTCTGTTCAGCATGTTCTTTTAAAATAAATGGCCAAAAGAAAATATATCTGGGTCTTGTAAAAAGACAGATGGTAAAATTGAGGACGTTCACTGGAAGTAGGTACTGCAAGAAGTTAAATTTGAACTACCTGCCCAGAGGATGTAGGAATGTTAAGGAGCTCCATTTTGAGAAGAGCAATTTTGTGCCTGTGACAGGTGGGATTTTAAGGTCGGGTTGACAAGGGAACTTAAGAGCAGTCAATGTTCTTGAGGGTGGCATTAAGGAGGTAATTAACACCTTTCCTATTAAGAGTAGCTAGTGCTTGGGTGGGGGTTGGTAGAGAAGAGTGGAATGGAGAGGAGCTGTAGAAATATTTTCCTCTAAATTAAAAAGAATAAAAAGCAAAACAAAGCAAAACAAAAGCGAGAACAGATACTTTCATTGGTAGAATTTATTTCTAATTTTAAATCTTTTCCACCTAGATATTCTTGCTTATTGGAAAATAAAGTAGGATTTGACATTTTTGGTTTTAGGATCTGCATAATATAAAATAATGACTACACAGTTGTAAAAGAAGTAATAAAGAATTACTACCTCAATCACCCATGGATATAACACATCACCACTGCCCTGAACACCAAGGCTCAGTACTCCAAAGTTTAGCAAAGAGCCCAGAGGGGTTTTTCACCTACCAAGGAAAGAAAGGTACTAAAGCTAAATTAATTTCAACTAAAAATAGCTTAGGCTTTACATATGTTTCTAGCGCCTAAATCCTAAAATATTTTAAAGTTAACCTTAAAAGTTTCCAGTATTATTTTTGGCTCCTCTAATCGTTTCTTCAGCAAATATTTAATATTCAATTATTCTTTCCACAGCTGTTTATTGAGTAGTATCTACCGTGTAAGCACTGGAGATATAATGGCAAACACAACCAGAAAAGGCATCTGATTTACGTTTCTCAGTTTATGCTTTACATAGTTTCATTTGAGCCTCTGGACAAACAAATCTCATTAAATGATTCTTGATGTGGCCTTGATAACAAGAATGGGTACTGCCACCCTGCACACAAGAATAATCCAAGCAAGTCAGAAAAAATAGCACCAATTTATCAGAGGAAGCATCTTCTGTGGCTGTGTTTCTGTGGAGGTTATCCAGAAGTCTTTGGTATATGCTCTGTACTTCCTAGTCTGCTTGGAGAGCCCAGTAAATTTATTTCAACTAAATTAAGACTGTTGAAATAAAACATTTTTTAAAGGAATGAAGTTATATTATTTTATGCACATAAAGTGTAGCAACAGCTAATAAAACATTACAATGTAAAGCAGTGGATATCAAATCCAGCTAATCTTTAGAATCACCTGGGACGGAGTTTTAAATATACAGATTTTCAGACCTCACCAAGGACTGATTCTGTTTGAATAACTAGTGGCAGAACCAAGTATTCTCATGATTGGCAAGAAGCAAGGAAGAGGGAATGCTTTACTGAATTGATAGGAACTGCTCATAAGCAAGCCCTGGTGTGCTGGATGTTGATAAAACGCTCTTGTGAAAACAGCTAGCACTCCAAAGTAGCTCATTTTTCATTTGAACAATTGTAATTTTTCAAAAAAGAGGAGTCTCATTAGAAGGCTCCTATTGTATAGTCAGGAGTAATCACATATAAAGAGAAAAGAAATGCCTCATACTAAATGAATGCCCACCCTGCATTGCACATGCCCTCCAAGATCTGTGACACTTAGAATGGATCCAGAAATTTTTATTCTATAATAGTGTTTTTTGTTTCATCAATTCTCTACATTTGATAGAACCTACACATGGCCAAGAGTTCTTAACTTGTTCTTTTTTTTTCTTTTTGGTTTGCTTGCTTTGCCATCAGCCATTTATCAAGCAACTATATTGACAATGGATCCTACTAGACACTAAACAAAGTAAGAAAGTAGGGACTCTATCCTATGAAATGTCATATTTTTCATACAATTCATTTTCTTTTGCATTCTAGAGGAGAGACAATGAAGTTTCACCAACAGAGGAATAATAACTCCCTCCTTTCAAAATGGTTCTACCTTTTCACACTTAGAAATTTCGATCATATGTCATGAAACAAATGGCATAGATTCTCACTGAACTGTGTGGAATTTCAAAAACTCATTAGATATGGCTTCCACAGCTGGAGTTCAATGTTTGTCCCAAAATTTCTTCGCTTACACTATTCTCCTTCCTATACCTTGATTTTCAACCCTGATTTGCATATCAGAATCATCTGGGGGAGGGGTGGCCTTTGAAAAGTACAGATATGCAGGCCTTATCTCCAGACCCATTAAATCAGGATATCATATATTCTAAAGCTTCCACGTGATTCTGATGAACCACTCTCTAGCCAAAAGGAACTCCCCTTTGTTCCCTATGCAGCGAATGATCTGTGCTTCCATGCCCTTGTATGTGATGTTCCTTCCTTCCCCTCCTCTCTCCGTGTCCTCATCATACTCATCCTTCAGATACAGTTCAGATTATGTCTCCTCCATTAATTTACCTTTGAATCCCTTAGGTCCAAAGTAGATTCTAATTCCTCTGAATTCTCATAAATCTTTTTGTGCCTCTCAGGTCACTTTCCAGTTTGTAATTTCTGTGCATATTTTATTTCCCCATGCAGCAAACAATTATCCTGTAAGCTCTTTTTAGGGCAGGAAAACCACCTTTCTGATTCACCTTTTGTACTTGACAGTGAGCAGCAGGTGCCAAGTAAACATGAAATGAGAAAGAGGAGGAATGGAGGAATGGAAGCTGTGACAGAGTTGCAGATGTCTCATCCAGCTCAAGCTGTCTCTCTCTCTCTTTCTCTCTCTCTCTCTATATGTATATATATATATATATATATATATATATACATATATATATATTTTGAAGGTTGGAATGGAGTGAGATCTCTTAACCACTCTTTCTAGATTGATATGCATTCTTTTTCTTTCTTTTTCTTTGCCTAAATGATCAAGTAGTTGCAATATTAATGGCATCAACTCTAATTTGCTAATAACCTAACAACAGTAAAACCCTTAGTTCTGGTCCTTTTTGTTCTTCACCTGGATTCTTGTTATGCTTTCATTCTCTCCAGCTTTTCCTTTCCTAGTCTGTCCTACTCAGTACCCTCTACTTTAAACTTTTTAAAACATAATTTTCATCTTTTTTTCCTCCACAAAAGCCTTGGGTATTTCTCCATTTCCTATCAAGTCCAGTCCAAGATCGTCATTAGTCCTGCATTCAAGGCTTTTCATGATCTTTCCAGGCTTAATTCCCACTCCACTCCTTCTCCAAGCTAATGCATCAGCCAAATGGAACTGTTTAGCTTTTCCCTTGCCTGCTCCAGATTCATGAATCTTACCTTTGCTAATAGAGATCCTTCCTAGTACTGTCTACATCTCCCTCTCTATGAATTCTGTTTTTAATCTCCCTTCAAGTCCCAGCTAAAATATGACCTCCTCCATTATAGCAAACATTATCCTTGACTCTGTCCCCTCCCCATTCCCTCCCCACTGGCTCCTACACCCAAATGAAAAGTAATCTCTTTTTCCATTGAATTTTCAAAACATTTCTCTCTTTTGCCACATATCACTTTCTGCCTTATATTGCAGTTATGCTTTTTTACATGGTTGATTTCCGTAAAAATACTGCAAACACTTAAAAAGCAAGGGTTGAAGTCTTATTTATCTTTACATCCTCCATGGTATCTCATAATAGTTGAGTTTAAGCTCCATTATAAGATACTACTGACAATTAACTATATGACTTTGAGCAAGTCATTTTCCCTGTTTGAATCATTTTTCCCTAAGTCAAAAACATGTTCTAATTTAACAGTCTTAACTGAAGTAGCTTAAATTACAGGTGCCTGGGACTGTACAAGCAGACTTGAAAGCACAGACCAAAATAAAGATTTCTGAAAAAAGATGTCTAAAAATATGGCCACAATACCTACTTCAATTGATAAATTCCTGCAAAGTTTTTCTGACTTATTTGGATTAATATAGAGCAGGGAGGCTTTACCCATTTTTGCTATCACTGCTACAGGTATTGGTGATACAATCCACTCCTCAAATTCCTGATTATTAGCATAAGTTTTGTGTGTGTTTGGAGGGAATTATTCATACAATAATTTATTCAGAGAATATTTATTGAGAACCTATTAACCAAGGAGGAATTTTGCCAGCTGATAGACTCTCACAGGTTTTTGTCATTTAATGAATGTAAGGGGAGAAGGGAGCAAAGCTGGTGTCACTAAAGAAGAATATTTCCTGTTTTAACTATTCTACGCAATCTCTCTCTCGCCATAGACCACATATATTATGGTAAGACTCAATGCAAACTCTCCCATAGCTAATGTTTCTTAAAAGAAAGAGAAAAATACCCTTTTTCCCTCATTTTTCCAGATAATGTAGGAGAGTGAGTGCAAAGTGCTTCCACTCAACCCTTCTAAAGATAATACACTGGAAACATTTTGGTGGGTGTGAATCACTCAGACAAGCATTCTTCACTCAAAAATAGAAACTTGCCTTATTTGTTCCAGATGTCATACAGCTGCAGGGAAGTTAAAGCCAGTGGTCCTGTTTTCAATGCAACCAAACTCTTATTGCATTTGGAATTTCTTAACCAATGAACTCATATTACTTATTATAAGACCTGCAGTTTTCTTTTTTTTTTCCCACTGTTACCATTCACAAACAACTGTGTTTCGTGGGAGCCATATCCAGAATTTATGAGTCTACATCTGTGTTGTACAAAGGAAACACATCCTGTTTATCAATGTTTCTACCTTTCATTTATCTTGACATCTTTACTTGCACGCATAAGAGATTTCAAAGAGAGTGTTTGAAGGAAAGGAAAAAGAGAGTTGAGATGTATTATTCTTACAATATCTTATAGCACCTTAACTACAGAGTTATAAGATGGTAGTCAGAGGAAATTTCAAGCAAAATTATTATGAAAAAAATATTGAGTATAAAACTCTAGCTCTTATTATTGTACATTTGCAGTTTTGAAAGTTAGTTTCTCATTTTCTTGAATGTCTGTAAAAGTCATTATGTTAGATGTATAAAACATTAGAAGGTGGATAACCAGCAAGATGGTGGCAGAGCAAGGAGATCCTAGAGTAAGCTTGTGGTACAGGACAGAGCTACCTAAAGCACCTTTTTGGGGGCTCCAGGAGCCCAGAAGAGCATCCTGCAACACCCTTGAAAGAATGGAAGGAGGAGACTGCCCATGTGCAGAGAAGATTCGTACATAGAGCACTCCCTGCCATGGTGGTCAGTGCCAATCCTCCACAGGTGGCACAAGCCGCCTTGGGAGCTATTTTGTGGCTGGAATTGGAAGCTCCATTTCCCAAAAATGGGAGAGGAAGAGATGGTTGGGCACCAACTTCAGCTACTGATTAGTAAATTCGGCTGGCTAAAGTACAATCCCAAGAACAGCTAAAATTTGAACCTGTCAAAGTCAGAAAGAGGCCGGTAGCCACCATTTTAATTCTGCCCCTGGCATGAGGGGAAGCTGAGCAGACTGAAAATCACAGTGCTAGTAGGGACTGGTTTCTTTCCATCCAGATCAGATTGCAGCTCTAGCCTAAGCCCAAGCCCCACCTCTGGCAGGGAGGAAGCTGGGGGGACTGGCACCAGCCTCTCTGGGAAAATACAGGCCACGCCGTGGAGGCCGGTAATCATCCTACTCTGGTGGCTCAATCCACCTCAGGAGCTATTCTGTGGCTGGAGTTGGAAGCTCCATTTCCCAAAAAACAGAGGAGGAAGAAATAGTTGGCCACTGACTTTAGCTACTGATTAGTAAATTCGGCTGGCTAAAGTGTAACCCCTAAGAACAGCTAAAATTTGAACCTGTCCAAGTTGGAAAGTGGCCAATAGCTACCATTTTGACTCTGTCCCCAGCATGAGGGGAAACCAGGCTGATTGAAAATCACAGTGATGTTAGGGACCAGCTTCTTTTTTCCATCCAGATTGGACTGCAGCCCTAGCCTAGGCCTTTAGCCCCAACTTTGGCAGGGAGGAAGCTGGTAGAAACTGCACCAGCCTCTCCGGGTAACTGCAGATACATTCGGCTGGCACAGACTGAATAGCCGGAAGTCTATGGGGACAATTGCAGTCAGTTTGGACCCGCATGGTATAGGTTGCTGCCCACACTGGCAGCTCCATCCCTGTCCCAGGCAGAGGAGGAAAAGCATGACTTCATCAGTCCCTCTGGGCAACTAGAGTCTAGGCCTGAATAACTTGAATTATTACACAAGGCTGCGGCTCTGTCCCTATGCCTGGCAAAGGAGAAAGGTGCAAGATGCTTCATTGGTCACTGGGGCAATGCAGGTAGCTTGAGCCTCCACAACTTATAGCACCAACTATATCCTCGGCTCCTAATACACAACCAGCAAGGGAGAAAGGACAAGAAAGCCCTAAAATAAAGAGAGAAACTGTGCCCAGAATAAATACATCTAGTAAGCCAGATGCCAAGACACCAGCAAAAAATTATAATCCATACCAAGAAACAGGAAGACATAGCCCAGTCAAAGGAACAAGATAAGCCTCCAGGTAACATAAACGAGTTGAGACAACTAATCATAGATATTCAAACAAATCTTAATAAAGTCAATGAGATAGCTAAAGAGATTAAGGATATTAAGAAGACATTGGATGAGCACAAAGAAGAATTTGAAAGCATACATAGAAAAATAGCAGATCTTACAGGAATGAAAGGTGCAATAAATGAAATAAAAATACACTAGAATCATATAACAGCATATTTGAGGAGGAAGAAGAAAGGATTGGTGAGCTTGAAGACATGGCCTCCAAAAGCAAACAAACAAAAGAACAGATAATGAAAAAAGTGGAAAAAGTTTAATAGGTTGTCAGGGAACTAAATGACAACAAGAAATGTGTAAACATATGTATCATGGGTTTCCCAGGAGAAGATAAGGAAAAGGGTCAGAAGGAATATTCGAAGAAATAATGGTAGAAAATTTCCAACCCTATTGAAGGACATGGACATCTGTGTCCAAGAAGCACAATGTACTCCCATCTGAATAAATCTGAAGAGACCAACTTTGAGACACATACTAATCAGAATGTCAAATGCCAAAGACAAAGAGAGAATTCTGAGAGCAGCAAGAGAAAAGCAATACCTAACATATAAGCGATACTCAATAAGTGGTAATTTCTCATCAGAAACCATGGAGGCTAGGAAACAGTGGTATGGTATATTTAAGACACTGTAAGAGCAAAACTTCCAGCCAAGAATCTTATGTACAGCAAGATTGTCTTTAAAAAATGAAGTTGAATTTAGAATATTCACAGATAAACAGAAATGGAGACAGTTTATAACAAAAAGACCAGCCTAGCAGGAAATACGAAAGGGTGTGCTACAGCCTGAAAAGAAAAGACAGGAAAGAGAGCCTTGGAAGAGAGTCTAGAAATGAAATCAGTAAAAGTAACTAAAAGTCTCAAAAGAGTGGTGAAAATAAAATATGACAGATAAAATCCAAAGGTCAAAATGGGTTAAAGAAAAGCTGCCTTTACAGTAATAACATTGAATGTTAATGGATTAAACTCCCCAAACAAAAGACACAGACTGGCAAAATGGATAAGAAAATATGAGCCATCTATATGCTGTCTGCAAGAGACTCACCTTAGACCCAAGGATACCAATAGATTGAAAATGAAAGGCTGGAAAAAGATACGCATGCAGTAACAACAACAACAACAAAAGATTAAAAAAGAAGAAAAAAAGCCAGAGTAGCTATACATATATCAGATGAAATACATTTTAAAGACACTAGTAATGTTCAATCTAAGAAGGAAGTCAGGGGAAAAATTCCATGTACAATAGCGACCTAAAGAATGAAATATTTATGGATAAACTTAACCAAGGATGTAAAGCACTTGCATTCAGAAAAGCATGATGCATTGTTAAAAGAAATAAAAAGAGACCCAAATAATTGGAAGAACATCCCATGCTCATGGATTGGAAGACTAAATATTATAAAGCTGTCAATTCTACCCAAATTGATATACAGGTTCAATGCAATCCCAATAAAAATTGCACCAGTATTTTTAAAACAAATGGAAAATACAATTATCAAATTTATTTGGAAGGTTCAGGGGTCCCAAACAGCCAGAAACATCTTAAAAAGGAAAAGCGAAGTTGGAGGACTCTCACTTCCAGACTTTAAGTGATATTACCTAACTATAGTGGTAAAAATAGCATGATACTGGCATAAAGACAGACACATAGACCGATGGAACCAAATTGATGGTTTAGAAACAGACCCTCACATCTATGGTCAAGTGATTTTTGACAAGCCTGTCAATACCACCCAGCTCGGGCAGAACAGTCCCTTGAACAAATAGTGCTATACCCATAGCCAAAAGAAACAAAGAGGACCCCTATGTCATACCTTACACAAAAATTAACTCAAAATGGATCAAAGACCTAAATATAAAAGCAAGAACCATAAAGCTTTTAGAAGAAAATGTAGGTAAACATCTTCAAGACCTGGTGGTATGTGGTAGTTTCTTAAAGGAGATAAGAAGAGGGCTGAGAAGGTCTACTGATGCTTAATGTAATAGAAGTTTTAACTTTACTGTAAAACTGTGGAAATGTATAGAGTTGATGGTAACACATTATAGTGAGTAACAGCTGGTATATAAATGGGAATTTGGCTGGAAAGGGTAGTCTAGGGATATAAATGTCAACTGAAAGAAAGTTAGAGAATAATCTAGGGACTGAATAGCACAGTAAATCCAGAGGGGGATGATAATTGTGGTTGATGATACAGATGCAAGAGTGTCCTTTCTGAGTTAGAGCAGATGTACATCACTATTGTAAGGTAATGGTAATGTGGAGAAGCTTGGGAAAAATATAACTGGAGTGACCTATGGACTGTGGTTAACAGCAATACTGTAATAGTCATGAATCTATGCCAAAGATGTACTGTGCTGATAATGGGGGAGTATGGAAAAAGTGTGCCAAATATATAGTATGGATCATGGTTAGTGGTAATAGTCTGATGACATCATCTCACAATCTGTAACAAATGTTCCACCATGGTGTGGTGTGTCGATAGATGGGTGTTGTTTGGGAATTCTGCACATGAGCATGATTGTTTTGTAAGTTCACAACTTCTGTAATAAAAATATTTTTTAAAAATGATAATAGGGTGGGTTTGGGAAAAAATACACCAAATGTAGGATATGGACTACAGTTACTAGTAAGGTTTTGATGATATTCTTTCATAATTTGTCATAAATGTTTCACAACAATGCAAGGTGTTGGTGGTGGGTTGATGTATGGGAGTCCTGTATAATGTTATGCATTTTGGCTTTGTAAGTTCACAACTTTTACTATACACTTATTGTTTATGTATTTTCATGTATGATGAAATAAAATAATAATAATAATAATAATAATAATAAATAATAATAATAATAATAGAGTGGTGTATTAGTCAGCCAAAGAGGTGCCTTTGCAAAATATGCCAATAATTGGTTGGACTTTATAAAGGGTATTTATTTGGGGTAGAAGCTTATAGTTACCAGGCCACAAAGCATAAGTTTCTTCCATCACCAAAGTCCATGTGTTGGAGCAGGACAGAGGCCGGCATCTGCTAGGGCTCAGGCCTTTGGGTTCCTCTCCTGCCGGGGCTGCGTTTCTCACCAGGCTTAGTGCTTCTTCCACAAGGTCGGCTGTAGACTATCAGGCGAACAGCCCTCTCCAACACGAGAACTGCATCTCAAAAATCTGCTTCTCAAATCTTCTGCCTTGACTTTTACACTTGAGACCACACCCATCGAGGGGTGGGGCTCAACGCCCTACTGATGCAGCCCAGTCAATGCCCTAATCATAACCCAATCATGCCCAGATGAACAGATCAGTTTACAAGCATGATTCAATTTATATTTTTGGAATTCATAATTAGATAAAACTGTCAAACCATTATAAGTGGGTTGGGGAAAACACCGAATGTAAGATACTTTGGTTAGTAATAATATTTTGAGGATGCTCTTTCATCATTTGTTAAAAATGTTTCACAACAATGCAAGTTATTAATGGTAGCGTGAGGTATGAGAGCCCTGTATGATGTATGTTTGTTTTATAAGTTCACAAATTTTACTATACACGTTTATGTATGTTTATGTATGAGTGATATACTTCAATAAATTTTTTAAATGAAAAAAATATAAAAGGATCATGGGTCTTTGAAGAGGATGAGTAAGTTAAGAAATTACACAGGGGATGTGCATGCTAATTTTGTATTTGGTTCATAAAAACTAAAATTCCATTTATCTTTGAGAACAGAGTACCAGAGGTCTTTATATTATTGTCTTTCTTTGTTTCTCAAAGTGTGGTTCATTGAATATCTGTAGCAGAATCATACTAGGCTGCTTATTAAAAATATGTGTTTATGGGCCCAGTTGAGTAAGAATCTCTGGAGATTGTTTCTTTAAAGGGAAAGGGACCTTAATAATAAAAAGCACAAAAAGCAAAATAAAAGAAAAACCCTCATTATCCAGTTGTGGCCATTAAAACCCAAGGAGGTAGTGAACTTCTCAAGGACAGCAGCCAGTTCATAGTAAAGCAAGGCCTAGCACATATTGTTTACTGATGCTTAGACTGATACTATTCAATAACTGACATAAATATTTCCTTCAAAAATATAAAATTAAATAATATTTAAAGGAATAGAAATATTCAAATATCAAGTGTCTCACTCAATAATTCTGTATTATACCACTCATTGACTAATTCCTTTTTCTTTCTCCAAGATTTGGAAGACCTTTCCTTCAAACTGGTCATGAAACTTTTGAATTATAACCAAAATCTTCCAGAAAAAAATAGGAAAATATTATATTTCCATGTATTATTGACTAAGTCCTTGAAATCCCATGATTATTTTGCAAGTGAGAGTTTTAGTTGAAGTTATTTGAGCCATATTTAGGTAACAATTTGCATTCAATAATGGTTCACCAAAGATCATGAAATCTACAATTCATGATGTATACTCTTGAAGTATATATATGCCTTCAGTTAAAACAAAGCTCTAAAATAGTTGGAGTGATCTTACCCATAAACTGATTCAAAAATTTGTTTCACACATTTTAATGACACTATTAACAATTTTATATCTTCTCATGTATATAGTTTAGACTTCAAATAGGAAAAATATCAGTGAATGCTGTTTATTAACCTTTCTATACTTTGCTTCAAAAGATCACATTTTACCCCTAATTGATGAAAAGTAAAGAGTCACCACTAGAGGAAAGGTATACTGATAACCTTCTGTTATTCATAGATTCATAATATATAGGGCTATCAGGAATTTCTGGTCCATTCCCCTTATTTTATCAATGAGGAAACTGGGACCAAAAAGAGTATTCTTTGAAGGAGAGAGTGCCATGTCAGAAACTCCTAGCTGTCTATCCAATCTTCTCTTCTCTCTTTTCCAGAACCCCTGCTTTTAGCCAGGTGTGTAGACACCTGAATAATGATTACATTTCCCAGCCTTCTATGCAGCTAGATGCAACCATGTGACTAAGTCCTTGCAATGGGAAGTAAGAAAAGTTTGTGTGAAAGCTCTTTGAAAATTTCCTTAAAAGGCATTAGGGGAATGTCTTTGTACCCTCTCAGCCTCCTCAATGCATTCTGTTTGGAATGTGGTTGCTTTGGCTGGAGATCCATTTTGGTTCAAGATGATGAAGGCCACCTTGGCTAGATGACCGTGCAGCCGCCCTACCAACCTTGGACTACCAATATCTAGACTCGTGTGGGAGAGAAACAAGCTTCTATCCTGCATAAGCCAATGCCATGGGCTTTCTGTTATTTGGAACTGAATCAGATGGCAAATGATATTCTGTTTCCTACTATGGAATCCCATTCATTCATTCTGTGAACACATGAGTATTGAGTACTCTTTATGTGCAAGAAATTATACTAAGTAGATGTGAAACAAATTATTTTTCTATTTTGGTAGGAAAAGTTTCCCTCCCTCCTCCCTCCCTCCCTTTCTCCCTCCCTCCCTTCCCTCCTCCCTCCCTCCTTCCCTTCCTCTCCTTTTCTTTTGTTCTTTCTTCCATTCTTTCTTTTCATTAAAGATGTTGTATGATGGGGCCGGCTGTAGTCCAGTGGATAGGGTGCCGGTTTACCACATGGGAGGCCCCGGGATCGGTTCCCGGGGCCTCTCCGAGCAGGCAGACCTCCTTGAGAAGGCAAGCTGCTGTGGGTGGGGCAAAGCCGCTGTGGGCAGGGCAAAGCCGCCCACGAGCAGGGTAGGCCACCTCGCAAGGCAGCCACCCAGTCAGCTGACTCAGCGGGTCACCGCAACAGGAGGAGACAAGCAGACACAGAAGAACGCAAAAAATGAACACAGCAAGAACAAGCAGAAAGGGGGGGATATGTAACAAAAAATAAAAAAAAATGTATGTTTACAGGAAAACCATGCATAAAATACAGGGTTCCCATAAACCACCCTATTATTAACACCTTGCATTAGTGTGGTACATTTGTTACAAACAATAAAAGGACTTTCTTATAATTGTACTATTAATATCATCCATGGTTGTAGCAGTTTTGCATTATTTGTGAATTCTGAAAATAGATATTAGATTATGTTTGTAAACTGGTCTGTACCTCTGGGCATATTAGATTGTATTGGATTCAAAGGTTTCACTTTTACTTGATTAAATTATGATTAAGTCTTTGATTGGGCCACATCAGTAGGACGTTGAGTCTCCACTCCCTTGGTGGATGGACGTGTGCAGAGAAAACCACATGGCAGAGCAGAAAGTGGAGTTTTGATGCTGGAGATTTTTGGATGCTGGGACCCTGGGAAGTAAACACACAGAAGAACACAAAGGAATAGATATGGCTCCATTGGACATGGCAGAGGCCCTGGGAAGAGAGATAAGCCATTCGCCTGAGAGTTTACAGGTGACCTTGTGGAGAGAAAAGAGCAGCTGAGCCTGGAGAGGAATGAGCTCTGGGAGAGAGAAGAGATTCATCCCAGGGGGCCAGCC
>PVKH010005628.1:0-21847 GCA_004027955.1 Chaetophractus vellerosus | reverse complement strand
AGTAGGTGTTGCAACTCTGTTGAGATTCAGGGCCCAGCTGGCACATGGAGAGCCCAAGGATTTAAGTCTCTTGGACATATACCTATCAACTCTATTACTAACTATAGGTTCAAATAGAAGGGGCAGAAGAGCCATGCATAGGGAAACCACACCTGAGTCCAACTCTGTCACACTGAGGAGCATAAATTTCAAAGTAGGGCCCACTGACAGGGTGTCAGACTCCTGAACTTTCTGCCCTTCCTTTGGTGTCTGGATATCTCCAGAGCCCTCAGGAGCTCCACTATTTGAGGTAGTATTTAGTTTGGCAGTCAATGAGATCCTACAAGAGGTGCATAAGCGTTAACCTCTGGAATGACCTCCCAACTCAATTTGAAGTCTCTTAGCCATATAAACTCATTTGTCTCATAATGGGTTGTATCAGTGGGTGGGACCCACATAATGAGCAGGAAGGTGTTGGACTCCCATCCTGGGGAGTCCTGCTATGCTCTGAAATAGTGGGGCAGGAGTCTCTCGAGAGCATAGGCAGTGCCTAATAGGGGAGGACAGGCCAGTATGTGAAGCCCTCAGTGTTGTTGCAAGTAAGAATGAATCTTGTTGTTCAAGGAGTGAATCTTGGTGATTGCCATGGGTCCTGAGGGGAAGGGGAGGGAGGAATAGAATAGATGGAATATGGGGCATTTTGGGGGCAGTGGAATTGTACCACATTATCTTGCAATGATGGATACAGACCATGTTAAATTTCATCAAAATGTGTAAAAGTGTATGGTCAGAAATATAAACCATAATGTAAATCATTGACCATGGTTAGTAACAATGTTTCAAAACTTGTACATCAATTGTAACAAATGTACCATCCACATGTAAAATGCTATTAATAGGGGAATGGGGGAGAGGTGGAGGATGTTAGTTATAAGTGAATTCTTTACATTCTGTATGTGACTTTCTGTAACTTAAAGCTTCTTCGAAGACAAAATGAAAAAAATAAGACACTGGTGGAATAAACATAAGAAAATGTCACTGTACATACAAAACAACAGATCTTATAGTAATGAAAGACATAACATCAAAAATTTATAAAAATATTTTTTCATTATTTTTATGATTCCAAATTTTTAAAAAAAATTTTGTATTTTGTTATTTTTAGAACTACCATTATTGTTTCATTTTCTTATTAATTGTATTTGACTACTTTGTTGGCTTCATTTTTGAAGAAGTTTTGGATCACAACTATGACAGAGGAGGATCACTGATGTGGGGTGTCAGATATGGAGGATACATGGGAGGAGGTTCAACTGGGTCTTACTTATAAGGCATATAAATGTGTTCAAGTGTTCACAGGCAAGGTCACTGTGGGTGGAGATTCACACAATAACTGAAAGAAAATCAAATTCCTGTCCTGGAAAGCTCTGCCTTATGCTGTAATGGAACAGCAGGAATCCCCTGAGTACAGGGGCAGTGACTAGTGAAGGTGGATAGTCCGTTGATGGGCCTTTGATATTGATGACTGTACTAATGAACTCTTACCTTTGAAATTGAAACTTAGTCTAGTATTATAGGGTACCTAAGAATTACCTCCTGAGAGCCACCTTGTTGCTCAAATGTGGCCTCTCTCTATGCCAAACTTAGCATATAAATACCATTCCCCCAGTGTGAAACATGACTCCTGGGTATGAGCCTCCTTGGCACCAAGGGGTTACTACCAAGCACCAAGTAGCAATGCAATTGGAAAAATACCTGACCAAAAGGGGGACTAAGTAAAGACATATGAGTTTATATGCCTCTAATATATTTTTAATCTCATCTATTGTGTCTTTCATTCCCATAAGGTCTGTTACTTTTCTATATCACTCAGCACAACTGGAAAATTCTTCCTGTGATCAATATTCTATAAATTTTTTTCATACAAAATAAGCACTTGCTTTAAATTGAGAAAGGCTGGAGAAGAGATATAGTTTTGTACACTGCATTTTTCTATAAGCCTTTCTTGTTCCTACTCTTTCATTTAAACAATCTATCTGGAACCATAATGATTTAGCATGACTACTATTGAACAAGATTTTGAGTTTTTCTGCCTCATAAAATTATGAGTTGGAAAATTGTTATCTGCTGTAGTTCATTCCAATAAGACATGAAGAATTCCCAAATAAGAATTTGATTATCTAGAAAGAATTATGGCCTAAATGGAAATTAAATAACTAAATCAATAATTTATTTCACTCTTAGAGATATTATGTCAAATAGTTAGAGCTATAATATAAAAATTAGAATTATGTTTCCATTAATTTCTGTTATATTTGTGTTATTATTTAAATTTATAAATGTGTGGTGTGATGCTATCTCTTTTTTATAATTGATTATCTTAAATCTCACCTTGCCTTGCACTCTTTTTTAAAATTTGTAATTCTTTCAATTTATTTTTCTATTAATTTTACAATAAAGGACTTTATAATAACTAAAATAAACCATTCATTATACACTTTGCATAGAGTATATATTATGTGAATATATCTCAGTAAAACTGTTTAATAAACAAATAAATAACAGTGCAAGAATAACCAGAATAGCAGCTATGTACAGCCAGGATACAGAGAGATTGAGAGGTGAGGAATTTTCTTGTTTGTGCATCTGTTACTTTTTGTTTATTATTATTAATAAATAATGAAAATGCTTTAATAATGACTGAAATGATGAATGTACACCTATGTGATTATACCAAATACCATTTATTGTACACTTTGGATAAATTGTATGCTTTATTACTATGTATCAATAAAAATTGATTTCTTTAAAAAATACATTAGATGTATAAAGCAGCAGATTTGAATTAATGGAGGACAGAATTAGTGAAATCGAGTACAGAACATCTGAACTTGAAAATAAAAGAGAACAGAAAGAGAAGAGAATGGATAAAATGGAACAGTGTCTCAGGGAATTGAATGACAACACAAAATGCACAAATATACACATTATCAGTATCCCAGAAGGGGAAGAGAATGGAAAAGGGGCAGAAAGAATATTTGAGGAAATAATGACTGAAAACTTCCCAACCCTTATGAAAAACATAAATATCAATATCTAAGAAGGATATCATACCTCAAACAGAATAAATCTGAATAAACCTATTCTGAGACACTTACTATCCATAATGATTAATACCAGAGATAAAAAGAGGTTTCTGAAAGCAACAAGAGAAAAACAATGCATCACATAAGAGAACCTCAATAAGACTAAGTGCCCAACTCCCATCAGAAATCATGGAGGTGGGAAGAAAGTGGTATGATGTATTTAAGGTCTTGAAAGAGGAAAACTGCTTAACAAGAATTCATTATCCGGCAAAACTGTCCTTCAAAAGTAAGAGAGGGTTTAAAGCCTTCACAGACAAACAAACAAACAAACAAACAAAAAAACCCCAAAAAACAAAAAACAAAAACAAGAACAAAAACAAACTGAGAGAGTATGTTACCAAAAGACCAGATTTACAAGAGATACTAAAGGGAGTGCTACAGCCTGAAAGGTAAACACAAGGGCAAAAGACTTGGAGAAGAATTTAGAAATGAAGATTATTAGTAAGTGTAACTTTAAGGGTAAAAAGACAGGCTATAGTAATATATGATAACAGGAATTTAAAAGATGAAATGGATAAAGTAAGTAATACCTTTACAGTAATAACATTGAACATTAATGGATTGAATTTCCCACTCAAAAGAAATAGACTGACAGAATGGACAAACAAATATGAGCCATCTGTATGTTGTCTCTAAGAGACTCACCTCAGATATAAGGACACAACCAGGTTATAAGTCAAAGGCTGGAAAAAGATATGCCACACAAATAGTAATAAAAAAAGATCTGGAGTAAACAGAGTGCAAAAGTCATCAAAAATCTCCCCAAAATGAAAAGCCCAGTCGGCCTCACATGTGAATTCCACCAAACATTCAAAAAATGATTTAATACCAAATTTGCTGAAGCTCTTCCAAAAAATTGAGCAGGAAGGAACACTACGAAGCTCATTTTATGAAGCCAACATCACCCTAATACCAAAACCAGATAAAGATACTCTGAAGAAAGAAAATTACACACTAATTTTCTAATGAATATAGATGCAAAAATCCTCAACAAAATACTTTAAACTGAATCCAAAAGCATATTTAAAGAATTGCACAACATAATCAAATGGGTTTTATCACAAGTGTGCAAGGGTGGTTTAACACAAGAAAATCTATTAGTGTAATAAACCATATTAGTAAATTAAACAAGAAGATCACATGATCCTGTTGATTGACACAGAAAAGGCATTTGACAAAATACAGCATGTATTCTTGATAAAACACTCCAAAAGATAGGAGTAGAAGGAAGCTTTCTCAACATGGTGAAAAGAATATATGAAAAACCCACAGCTAGCATTGTACTCAATAGTGAAAGACTAAAGGCTTTCTTGCTGAGATCAGGCACAAGACAAGGATACCGACTTTCACCACTGTTATTCAATATTGTGCTAGAAGTTCTGGCTAAAGCAATTAGACTAGATAAAGAAATAAAAGGCACCCAAATCAAGAGGAAGACGTAACACTGTTACTTCTGTAACAGTAACACTGTCAATATTCACTGATGATATGATCCTTTATTTAGAAAATCCTGAAAAATCCACAACAAATCTACTAGAACTAATAGCAAATAGTTCAGCAAAGTGGCAGAATACAAGATTAATATGCAAAAATCAGTAGAATTTCTATACTCTACTGATTAGCTATCTGAGGAGGAAGCAGGAAAAAATTCCATTTACAATAGCAACTAAAAGAACCAAACATTTAGGAATAAACTTAACCAAGGACATAAAGGACCTGTATTCAAAAACTACAAAACATTGTTAAAAGAACCAAAGAAGATCTAAATAAATGGAAGCACATTCTGTGTTTATGGATTGGAAGACTACATGTAGTTAAGATGTCAATTCTACCTAGACTGATTTACAGATTCAATGCAATCCCTATAAAAACCTCAACAACCTTTTTTGAAGAAATGGAAAAGCCAATCATCGAAATTATTTGGATGGGTAAGTGGCCAAGAATAGCCAAAAATGTCTTAAAGAGAACAACGAAGTTGGAGGACTCTCACTTCCCTACTTTAAAGTTTATTATTTAGCATAGTGGTATAAACAGCCTGTCCCTGGCTATATATAGACTATTGACAAATGGAACTGAATTGAGAACTCATAAATATTTCCTTACATCTGTGGTCAAGTGAATTTTGACAAAGCTGGGGCAGTAGAGTCTATTCAACAAATGATGCTGGGAGAACTGGATATACATATCCAAAAGAAAGAGAGAAGGCACCTTTTTCACCACACATTACAAAAACTTAACACAAAATAGATCAAGGACCTAAATATAAAAGCTACAAGCATAAAACTCCTAAGAGAAAATGTAAGGAAACATCTTCAAGATCTTGTGGTAGGCAGTAATTTGTTAAACCTTATCAAACTTAATACCAAAGCATGAGCGATAAAAGAAAAAATAGGCAAATGGGTCTCCTCAAAATTAAACACTTTTGTTCCTCAAAAGACTTTGTCAAGAAAGTAAAAAGGCAGCTTACTCAATGGGAGAAAATATTTGGGAACCACATATTGACAAGGGTTTGATATCCAAGTTACATAAAAAGATCATACAACTCAATGATAGAAAGACAAGCAACCCAATTAAATATGGGCAAAAGGCTTGAATAGACATTTTTCCAAAGAGGAAATATAAATGGCCTGAAAGCACACGAAAAAATGTTCAACATCACTAACTATTAGGGAGATGCAGATCAAAAGTACGAGACATGATGTCACGCCTTATAGAATGGTCACCATTAAAAAAATATAAAACAAACAAAAAACAGAAAACTGCAAGTGCTGGAGAGGATGTGGAGAAATAAGAACACTCCTTCATTGTTGTTACGAATGTAGAATGGTGCAGCCTCTGTGTGAAACAGTTTGGGAGTGCCCCAATAAGCTGAATACAGAACTGTTGTATGACCCAGCAATCCTGTTACTTGGAATATATTCAGAAGAACTGAAAGCAAGGATGGGAACTGACATTTGCACACCGATGTTCACAGCAGCATCATTCACAATTGCTAAACTATAGAACCAGTCCAAGTGTCAATCAACTGAAGAATGGATAAACAGAATATGGTATATACATACAATGGAATACTATTCAACTGTAAGAAGAAATGAAATCAGGGTGCATATGACAACATGGATGAACCTTCATGATATTATGTTGAATTAAGTAAGCCAGACACAAAAGGACTAATGTTGTGTGGTCTCACTAACATGAACTAAATATGATGAGTAAACTCATGGAGGTGAACTCTACAGTATAGTTTATTAGGAAATAGATTGTGGACTGAGAATGGAGCGGATGCTCAATGTGTGTAGAATTTTTTAACAAGCTTTGTTGTAAAAGTGTAGAAATGAGTAGAGTTGATGGTAACACATTATAGTGAGTATAACTAACACTGCTATTTTATAAATTAGATTTTGGCTCAAAAGGGTAGTCTGTGGATTTAAATGTCAATTGTAAGGAAACTAGAGAAAAATCTAGGGTATGTATAACATAATGATTTCAGTGTTGGATGAAGATTGTGGTTAATAATATAAATATAAGGTTTTTCTTACAAATTGTTAAGAATATGGTGGTACATGGTAAAATTACAGCTAATGTAACTTATGGATGATAGTTAACAATACTATTTTAATATTTTTGCTACAATGGCAAAGAAGATACATCAATTCTGAGACAACTATAACAGGATATAAGGGAGTAAGGGATATTTCCTTTTGGAGTAATTAAAACGTTGTAAAATCAACTGAGGTGATGACAGCACAACTTTGAGGTGAAAATGAGAGCCACTGAATAATTTGAATAATCTATTCAAAGTATAAAATGGGGCTGTAAAACACAGGGAATCCAGTGGTGGAAGATGGACTCTGGTTAATATGAGAACTTTCTCTCATGAACTATAACAAATGCATCATACTAATACAGGTTGTTAATAATCGAGTGGGTTGGGGGAAAATTCACCAAATATAAGATATGGGCTATACATACTAGTAATATTTTGATGATGCCATTTCATAGTTTATAACAAATGTTTCACAACAATGCAAGCTGTTGGTGGTAGGGTGGTATATAGGATCCTTGTATGCTGATATGCATGTTAGTTTTTTAAGTTCACAACTTTTACTATAAACTTATTGTTTATGTATGTTCATGTATGAATGATATACTTCAATAAAATTTTATTTTAAAAAAGCTTGTATGAGACCTGGCATAATACTAGTGATTATTTACTACTTAAGATAAGTGGTAGGAAGAGTAGAAAATGGGCTGATAGGAAACCATTACATTAAACAAATATTGCCAGCTTAGTTGCCTTATGTTTATGTGTATTATACCTACATGATATAGATTTCTCACAGTGATCAAATACAAAATAGAATTCAGACATTTTGAAATGTCAGCTTATAGATAATTGGAAAGGAAATGAAAAAATAAATGAGATCCTATGAATATATTGAGAGTAACTTGGCAATCATAAAAATAAATGTTTGTAGATATATATGCAAAAAATGATAAAATTGCTGTAGTGAAAATAAGTCTCTTAAAGATAATACCCTTTGTATTCCTGATGACTCAATGATCCTTTTAGATATTCACAAGTAATCCTAAAAAGATTTTCATAAAAAATTAAGCACAAGGTTAATATAGATTTTTTAGAAATGAAAAGATAAAGCAGTGGCACAGTGCTGTCACAAAATTTATCACAATTAACCTTAACTTTTGTGATGAATTAGGAATGAAAATGAAGCTATTTCCAACACAGCTTCATTTAAACATGAAGCAATGGGAACCAAATTCTGTTATGAACACTGCAATTACCACAGTCCTTGCCAAAATTTCCACCCACTGCTTATTATCTAATTATTTCCCCCAGAGAAGCAATTCCTGAATATATCATTGTTGATGATACAGGCAGTGTGAATAAATCTGCTCTTTTAAGAGGGAGGGGAGAATTGGGGCAGGTGCATTGTGAGCACACTTCCTAGCTCTCCACTGGGATGACAATGATGGCATTTTAATAACTGGTCTCCTCTGAAATTTAGGTCACTGTTTTTGCTCTGTGCCTTTCATTTCCCAAATTCATTCCTGAAAATTGCTGACCACCTTTTCATTGCTTCTTTGCTACCTCATAATAGCTGAACTATAACTGCTCTGTTTCCTGATTACCTGAAACTGAGATCAGGATTTGTACCTAATAAATCCTCAAACTCTGTACCAGCATTGTGTAGCCATATGGTGATTTAGGAAAAGCTAGTCAAAACACATGAGAGGTAAAAATGTACAGACCTTTCAGCAAATTCATAACAAGGAAAAGGTCCCCAGTAAGACACATATCAATTGTGTCCTGCTGCTGTGATTCCATTGACTAGGAACGGCAGTGGTGTAATTCTCTCTTTGACAAGTTGAGTAGGGAGTCACCCTTTGTGACCCTTTAAGACTTAAATGGGGTACCCAGAGGCTATACTGAAAAAGCAAAGAGATGACAACTGAGGCTTAAAGTACAGAATCGAATAGAAAGAATAGAAATGGTAAGAAAGTCTGAGGAAAAGAATTTCTAGATATTAATATAATCATACTTCATGTGTCAGGTATGTTGCTCAGTAAATGTCTTGTTCTGAAGTAGTTTTTGCAATGCTGTGAAATTGAGTCTAGGATTAAAGATTATGCATGTGGGAAACTCAGGGAGTGAGAATTCATTTGTAAATTTCTGTTACCCTGTGGATTCTGTATTGATATATATATTTCCATTATTTTGACTTGGATTGAACATTCCTTGATATTCTCTGCACATATAAACTACATGTACAGTCCATAATACACTAAAAGCCAGTAGAACATGGTGATTAAATATCAAACTCTGGTCCAAACTGTGTTTAAATTCTAGCTCTGTCACTTATTAGGTGTGCAAACCATGGCAAGTCACTTTACCCTTTCCAGGGTCCTCGACATTAATATATGCATACTAATAGCATGCAGGAGGGTAGTCCTGGGATATGCTGACTCTTGTCTCAAATTAAAAGAAAAGAAAAGATCCCTGTAAAAGGGTTATACTTTGTTCAGTGGGCAGGTGTCCACCAAAAAATAAATTTACTGTTGTTAGGAATGTGGAATGTTATGATAAGTCCAATTTGGATCAACTGCCTTACCTTTAGATTAGTCAACTGGGCATTGGTATGGTATATAAATTCATGGCAGCTGCAAATGAAATTTCTAGGTTGGGATGAGAGAATATTCCCCATTATAATTTGGGATACTATTCCTTTCATTGGACAGACAAAATAATGGGTTTTTACTCCAAGGGTCTGTTGTGATTAATCTGAATGGTGAAAAGAAATGTGCATTCCCTGTGCATGGAATTCCTGATGTGAGCCTGGGCATTTGGCTGACTGAAAAGTCAGTCAAAAAAAATAAATAATTAAAACCTAAAAGAAACTAAAAAAAAAAAAAAGCCAGTCAATGGCACCCCTTTATCTTAAGGCTGTCATTCCCTTTATCAGGCACAGTTTGTTTCCTCATACTTTGCTTGCTAAAAACACAATTAAACTATGGACAGAAGAATGAAATCTTTTTTTTTTGCAAGTAAATTGTTCTTCTATTAGCTCTCCCAACACAAAAGGATGCCGTTTGTGATAGATCTGTTTTCACAAAAACAGAATAACTACAATTTTTGAAGAATTGAATATGTGCTTCACTTTTACAAATATTCCACCTGAATAATCCAATGTACACATTTTTTTCACAATGCTTTTTTATAAATGATACCTCAAAGGGTATCATAAATTTGATTGTATTCCACCATAAAAGTATTGTTACAATTGAGGGGTAAATTATTGATCAAGGACTTACCAAAAATATGACATTAAACAAATGTTGCAGTTCATAAACTGCTGCATTAAATAATTAAATTATCTTCCAAATAATCCAATTTTTATGAAGTGGCCATTGAATTTGTATTCATTGAATTTTCAACAGGATGCAATATATACACATATAACAACGGTAGTAAATTGTATCACAATTCTGACCTAAAACCAACATACTATCTGTAATATATGTGTGGATTTATTCCAAAACTATTAATAATTTTGTTTTATTTTATTTACTTAATAAATTAATTTATCCTTCAAACACTCATTGGGTGTCTCTCACGTGTCAGCAAATTTTAAGGGACCTGGAAGACTATAGTGGAAAAAATCATTCCCTCTCCTAGAGGAACTCAGGCAAACATCCAGTTCAAAAGAAGCTATAATGGAAGACCTAAGAGATGTCTTTTGAAGAGGAGTGATATGTCTCTGTACAAGTCTGTCAGTGAAGGTTCAGTAATTTTTTCTCCTTCAATATTTTCAGGCTAAGAAAAGGCATTTAAAATTATCTCACTGACTTTAGAAATACCTAACTCTAGCCACTATCTTTGTCAGTTTGTTCGTAGTTTCATGGTTCTTAACACTCAATAAGAAATCATAAAAATACTCCACCATTGTCATAGGCAGCTTAATAAGAAAGATATAGAACATTTCTGATAGCATTGCTAAAACAAACAAAACAGAATACTTCTGCACCTTTATGAGCTAAGGAATCAAGGGATGGACAGAAATATAAGAGAGAGGCCAGAGATACTGATTAATTAAACAACATTATATAAATGGAGCAGAGACAGTCTGAGTCTGTAGGTATTTTTATCTCTAAAGAGGCTAATTTGTAAATATATAATTTTTACAAGGAATTTTATTCCCATGGTTTACCACAGTATCATGCCTCTATTTGATAATTAGATCAAAACATGAATCCCCATGGGTGGGCATTATAGCAGGCAATCAAAATTATGCTTGCTATATTATTTGCTGTTCTGCTATAATACATTCATTTGAGTTAAAAGAAACATAATATTTACATTAGCTAATGTTTGAATTGTACACATTTTTTAAATTACAAATTTTAGCATTATTATGTGTTTATCAGATTTATCAAATTATTTTACACAGGTGGATTTATGCATGGATAGACACATTTCAGATAATCGAATAAAATGGAATGTAAGCAGAGGCTGTAGAAGTAAGTTACCACTGAGCATGTAGGCCAGCCTTTTTGTGTAGGCATTGGAGGGTAGTTATATTTCCAGTTTGTCCTTTTTTCGTGTTTATAAACATATACAGGATTGACAGAAATGATGTTGAATGACAGTCTTTACAACAGTAATGAAATAATTTGATTAAACAGTGTAATGTGTGGATTTTAAAAACAATATTCAAATAAGATAACAGATTATCATCTCTATGAAACTTTTTTTTTTTTGGATAGCTAAAATTTAAGAATTTCATGGTTCAGTCTGGATGGAAAATGGTTTCTCACTATTCAACCGGTTTTATTGAAAGCCTACAATGTTCCAGGAACCACAAAGATAAAAAAAACATCATTCTTACCTTCAATGAGTTTACAGTAATTAAAAAAAATTAGTTACAAAAATTTATTGCATAATTAAGGTCCTCTTTCATGAATTCCCCTAGCCAGTTGGTTTCATGGAAATTTTCTGTACCACTTACCTCTACTTTTCACATCTGACTCTTCCTTGCCTGTTAGTACTTTCTTTCACTCTCTTAGGAATATCTCGACAAGTATTTCTACATTATATATATAAAGTCATACAAAAGTTTAAGAAAAAAGTATCTGAGTGTAGGGTCCTTTTGTCATATTCCCAGAGGGATATGCATATACTAAACTTTGGAAAAAGCCAAGCATGCACTTTCAGCTCTACCTGGATCTAATAGCTCTTTTGCTTCTCTGTTGGCAGTAGTCCCACTTCCAGCAGCTCAAGCTGCAATTGTTTTACTTCCTCTTTTCCAGAAGAACAGAGGCCTCACAGCAACCTGCTTGGCATACTCTACACCCAATATGCATACATAGCAGGAATCCACTCTAATTTTGTCAGGGGAGAGATGAACTTAGTCACATTATGTATATAAGCCACCGTATTTCTTTTGCTCCATAACTTTTTGTTTTTTATCTAGAGAGTTCTTTTCCCACTGGACCCTCCAAAGGCCTCTCGTGCCTTTCAGACTGTCTTTCAATCACATTTCCACACACCATATTAAATTTCTGATATGTGTACTATTTATTTAATTTTTATTTAAACAAATTAACAGAGCAGTGTAGTGCATCTCAAACTTTAGTGTGCATGAGAATGATCTGGAGAGCTAGTTATTAAAGCACCACATCCTGGGACCCACCCCAGAAATTCTGATTGAGAAGGTTAGGATAGCACAGGCAGTTGAACTGGATTTCTAACAACCTCCCAAGTCATACATGGCTATCAACCACACTTATACATTCAGTAACACTGTGGTAGAGTGATTAAAATATTATAATGGAAATATTCAGTGTGGCCAAAAGAGAATTGGTCAGTTGTATCTAGTGCTCCCAGAAAAGCAGTCAAAGAACAGCAACTAGAGCTGAATTATGAGATATGATTAGATATTCTTTAGGCACATGAGACAAAAGGGACATGGCAGAGAGAAGGACATTCCAGCAGGGTAAGCAGGGTATGCAAGGGCAAAAAAGGTACATTAAGGAAACAAAAAGAAGTTCGCATGCCTGGAGGGTAAAACACATAGAGAAAAAAGGGGATTAAGGTAAGAGCAGAAGATGGGAGACATATCACGAATGATCTTCTGTTGCATTCGAAGAAGTCCATAGATATCATGTAAATAATGATGAAGTATAAGCATTACATTTTAGAAAGAATATTTGGCAGTAGTATGGAAGATGCATCGAGGTGGCACAAGACTGGATGCAGAAGGAACAATTAGAAGAAATGATTATCGTTGTCCAGGTGAGTGATGATGAAGATCTAGGATAGTAAGCAGCAGTGGAGTAAGAGTGAGAGATTGGATAAGAGAATTATGGTCTTAAAGGCCCTGGTCTTAAGGACTGTTGGCACAATTAAGCGAGATGACAGGATAACGATTAAAAGAAAAACCATAGGTTTGACAGGAAGCTGAGCTGATGAGCATAGTTTTGGATATGTGGAGCACAAGCTTCCTTGAGAACATTCATTTGAAGATGTACAAAAGACAGTTGGATACACCAGTCTAGAGCTAAGTCAAGGAGTCTGAGCTAGAGGTACAAATTTTGGAGTCATCATATAATCATGATATAGCTAACTTTGGAGTAATAGGATTAAGTTAGATAACTCTAAGAGCTCAAAAAGAATGAGGACAGATTCTTAGGAGAGAAAATCTAGGGCACAGTGATATTTAAAAGATGGGATATGAAAGAATATCTCACCCTGAATTTAAGAAGATTTAATTAGAGAGATAAAATGAGAACTGGAGAAACTATATCACATGAGCCAAAAGAAGAGAAGCACGGAGATATCAAATACCACAGAGTTGCATATGGCTCTGAGATACCAAATAAAAAGAGTCCATTGGATTTGGCAATTAGGAGATCATTGGTGACTCTGGTGAGAGTTCTTTTAAGGGAGTTACAAAAGTGGAAATTCTATTTCAGTAGCTAAAAGATTTAATGAAATGTGAAGAATTTGACATAGTGTACCAACTTTCAAAGAGAGTGAGCCTGATAGGAAACAGAGAAGTCAGAAAGAGTATTTTCTTAATAAAGTAATAAATTGAATCAACATAAAAACCTATAGGTTGATACCAGTAAATAACCACAGTTGGAGACCAATCAGAGGTCAACAAAGGGACACCATGAGCCTGATGTAGGAGACTCACAGGAAGAACTAAATCATAAAGGAGGAAGGGTTGACTGTCAAAGAGATGGAAAGGAACGCCCAGCAAGCTGCAACTACTTCTCGAGCCATTTCAAACACATTCAGTAAAATATGTGATCAAAGCTTCTGAGTATCCTGTCTCAGAAGCCTGATTTTGCAAACAAAACTTGGGAATTACTAGTTGAAACCACATACATTGTCTAAAAACCACCCACCAGTACTGTGACATTTATTATACATAAGAGAATATACAACCCTGATATGACCTGAAATTAAGGGGAAACAAAGGCTATTTGCAATAATTTCAATCAACTTTCTCCACACATCAGACTACTGAGTGATATTGCCAAGTCCAATGAATAATCTCATGAATTCACTGCATTTCTTTATCTCTGTTCCTGATTTTATATACATGTACATGTTTAACTGTGAAGAAACCAGTATTCCTAACTGTTTAAAATGGCTTTGCTTCATTATGCTTTCCATGTTGGTAATATTTAAACTCATTTTTTGTAGTTGGTTTTTAAAAGGATTCTCCTTTAACAAACTAACAGGCAAACCTTGGAGATATTGCAGGTTTGGTTCCAGACCACCACAATAAAGCAAATATCACAGTAAAGCAAGTCCAGTGAAATTTTTGTTTCCCAGTACATTTAAAAATTAAGTTTACACTGTACTGTAGTCAGTTAAGTGTGCAATTGCATTATGTCTTAAAAATAATGCACTTAATTAAAAAATTTTTATTGCTAAAAAATGCTAACCATCACCTAAGCCTTTAGCAAGTCATAATCTTTTTATTGGTGGAGGGTCTTAATGGCTGCTGACTGATCAGGGTGGTGTTTATTGAAGGATGGGGTAGCTGTAACAATTTCTTAAAATAAGATAATGAAGCTTGCCACTTCAAGTGACTCTTCCTTTCACAAAAGATTTCTCTGAAGGTTGCAATGATGCTTGAAAGCATTTTATCCACAGTAGAACTTCTTTCAAAATTGGAGTCAATCTTTTAAACCTTGCTTCTGCTTTGTCAACTAAATTTATGTAATATTCTAAATCCTTTGCTGTCATTTCAACAATGTTCATAGCATCTTCACCAGGCATAGATTCCATCTCAAGAAACCACTTTCTTTGCTCATCCATAAGAAGCAAAATCCTCATCTGTTCAACTTTTATCATGAGATTGCAGCAATTCAGTCACATCTTCAGGCTCCAATTCTCATTATAGTTCTCTTGCTATTTTCACCAAATCTGCTTCAGTTGCTTCCTCCACTGAAGTCTTGAATCCTACAGAGTCCTCCATGAGGGTTGGAATCAACTTCTTCCAAACTCCTATTTTTTTTTTTTTTAAGATTTATTTATTTTTATTACATATCTCCCCTCCCCCCCCGCTGTGGCGATGCGCCGAGAGTGGGCACTGCGCAGGCGCGGCTTCCCCGCTTGTGGGCGGCTTCTGCTTCCATTCACGGGCCGGCTCTCAGTTCGCGGGTGGCTGGCTGCGCTCCATTCGCGGGCGACCTACCCTGCCCGTGGCGGCTTTTGCCCTGTCCGTGGCAGCTTTTTGCCCTGTCCACGGCGGCTCTGGCCCGCCCACGGCGGCTTGCCCCTCTCAAGGCTCTCTGCCCGCTAGGAGAGGTCCCCGGGAACTGAACCCAGGGCCTCCCATGTGGTATGCCGGCACCCTATCCACTGGGCTATCGAGCCGGCCCCCCAAACTCCTATTAATGTTGATATTTTGAAGTCTTCCCATGAATCATGAATGTTCTTAATGGCAACTAGAATGATGAATCTTTTCAAGAAGATTTTCAATTTTCTTTACCCAGATCCATCAGACAACTCACTATCTATGTCGGCTTTAGCCTTATGAAAAGTATTTCTTAAGTAATGAGACTAGAAAGTCAAAATTACTCCTTGATCCAAGGGCTGCAGAATGGATGTTATGTTAGCAGGCATGAAAACAACATTAATCTCATTGTATTTTCCATCAAAGCATTTGGGTGAGCAGGTGCACTGTCAATTGGCAGTCATATTTTGAAAGGAATCTTTTTTTCTGAACAATAGTTCTCAACACTGGATGTAAAATATTCCATAAACCATGTTGTAAACAGATGTGCTATCATCCAGGCTTCGTTGTTCATTGTAGAGCACAGGCAGAGTAGATTTAGCATAATTCTTAAGGACCCTAGGATTTTTGGAATGATAATGAGCATTGGTTTAAACCTAAAATCACCAGCTGCATTAACCCCTAACAAGAGAGTCAGCCTATCCTTTGAATCTTTGAAGCAAGGCATTGACTTCTCTCTATCTACGAAAATCCTAAACGGCATCTTCTTCCAATATAAGGCTATTTTGTCCACGTTGAAAACCTGTTGTTTAGTGTAGCCACCTTCATAAATTATCTTAGCTAGATATTTCTGGATAACTTACTGTACCTTCTATATTAGCACTTGCTGCTTCACCTTGCACTTTCATTTTACAGAAATGGGTTTCTTTCCTTAAACCTCATGAACCAACCTCTGCTAGCTTCAAACTTTTCTTCTGCAGCTTCCTCACCTCTCAGCCTTCATAGAATTGAAGAGAGTTAGGGCCTTACTCTGGATTAGGCTTGGTCCTAAGGGAATGTTGTGATTGGTTTGATCTTCCATCCAGACCACTAAAACTTTCTTCATGTCAGCAATAAAGTCATTTTGCTTTCTTTTCATTATGCGTTCACTGGAATATCACTTTTCCTTTGAATTCACAACTTTGCTAACTATTTGGTGTAAGAGGTCTAGCTTTTGGCCTGTTTCAGCTCTCAACATGCCTTCCTTACTAAGCTTAATCACATTCTAGCTTTTGATTTAAAGTAAGAAATGTGTGACTCTTTCTTGCATTTGAACTCTTAGAGCCAATTGTAGGGTTATTAATTGACCTGATTTCAATATTGTTTTGTCTCAAGGAATAGGGAGGCCTGAAGAAAGGGGGAGTAATGTGGGAATGGCAGGCTGGTGAAGCCCTCAGAACATACACATTTATCAATTAAGTTCACTGTCTTATATGCGTGTGGTTCATGGTGTCCAAAAACAATTACAATAGTAACATCAAAGATCATAAATCACCATAACAGGTATAATAATGAGGAAAAAGTTTGAAATATTGTGAGAATTACCAAATTGTGACACAGAGACATAAAGTGAGCACATGCTGTTGGAAAAATAGTGCCTATAGATTTGCTGGATACAAGGTTGCCACACACCTTCAATTTGTAAAAAACTGCAGTATCTGTGAAACACAGTAAAATGAGATGTGCATCTATAGTGGACATATTTAATGCAGATCTGAGGGATGAGTAATGGAAAATCTTTCAAAAGAAATAGACATAGTGAACAAAGTAGAGTGAGGAAAGTATTAGAACCATATTCAGGAAAAGGAGAATATAGAGAAATTTGCGTACTAGCTTTGCTCATGTCAAACCCTGGTTCAATCTTCAATACCTCCATTTCCCACAGCAGTTTTGCTTAAACTTGGTTCCTGAAATTACTAGTAGTCTTCCACATTGTATTGGTGTTCTAAGGCTGCCATAATAAAATACCACAAACTGGGTGCTTAAAACAACAGAAATTTATCATCTCACAGTTCTGGAGCTTAGAAGGCTGAAACCAAGGTGTCAGCCAGGATCATGCTCCATTTGAGACTTGCAAGAAAGAATCCTTACTTACCTCTCTCAGTAACTTGTGGTTCCCAGCAATCCTTGGCTTTCCTTGGCTTGAAGATGTCTCACTCACATCTCTGCCTCATCTATCTTCACATGGCCATCTCCCCTCTGTCTCCCTGTGTCCAAATTTTCCTCTTCTTATAAGGACACTAGTCATATTGGGTTAAGGCCCACCCTAATCCAGTATGATCTCATTTTAACTTGACTAATTCCATCTGCAATGACCCTATTTCTAAATAAGTTCACATTCTGAAGTACTGGGGATTAAGACTTCCACATGTCTTTTTCTAAGGACAAAATTTATCCCCAAACATAGATGTTCCCTAAAAGAGAACATGCAGAACTTTGTGGGAGAGAGTGTAGACTACAGTGTGAACTATGGTCCATGCTTAATGGCAAAGCCCCAGGATGCATTTATCAATTGCAATGAATGTGCCACACCAATGAAGGATGTTTATGTGGGAAGGTGTGGGAGGTATGGAGTGTGGGGCATATGGGAATCCCTATATTTTTTGTGTAACATTTATGTAATCTAAGTATGTTTAAAAAATAATAAAAATTAAAAAAAAATTTTTTAAAGATGCTGCACAATATAACCCCTATATTGTTTTCATATTGCTCCATAACAATATTCCCACAAACAGTGGCTTAAAACAACATACATTTATGGTCTCATTGTTTCTGTGGTCCAGGAATTGGCATAGTTCAGCTGGGTCTACTATAAAACTACAATCACGGAATCACTCAGGGCTGTGGTTCCATCTGAAAGCTCTACTGGAGAAGGATCTACTTACAAGCTCATATACATCTTGGCAGAATTCAGTTCCTTGTAGTCTGTTGGAATGAGTCTCATTTCCTTGTTGGTTGGTTAATGATGCCCTCATAGCAAATGACAAAGGTATAAACATACCAAGATCAAGTCTATACTCCTATGCAGTGTATTAGTCAGCCAAAGGGGTGCTGATGCAAAGTACCAGAACTCTGTGGGCTTTTATAAAGGATATTTATTTGGGGTAGAAGCTTACAGTCACAAGGCCCCAAAGAGTCCAACTCAAGGTACCATAAGAGGTACTTTCTCACCCAAAGTCATTTGCCACATGTTGAAGCAGGATGGCGGGTGATGCCTGTGAGGATTCAGGCTTCTTCCTTCCTCCTAAGGCTCCATGGCCCCAGCTCCTTCTGATCTCGGATGTAGGCTGGCATAAGGCTCATCTCTCTTCCCAGGGCCTCTGCCATGTCTAACTAACTGTCTCTCTTCCTCTGTATTCTTCTTCTCTGTGTGTCTACTTCCATGTGAGAGTCTGTTTTATCAGCCCACCAATGGGCCCAAGGGGGCAGGGACTTAATCCTGAGTCATATTCTAATGATATGGTTGAATCAAAGCCCTAATCTTAACATAATTTAATCAGATGTCTCAGAGACAGAGAGTGTATGTAGCCCCCAAAGTCTAAAATATTAACTTTAGGAACACTTAAGAAAAGTTTGCAGATCCCCGGTCAAGGCAAAGAATAGTGAAAAGGTAGAGAAGTGAATGGAGTTGAGATATATTGGTGTGAAGAAGTTGAGATATGGTGTGAAGAAGAATGGGATTTAAAGGGAGATGTTTACATTTCTGATATAAACAGCTGTGTCAATGGAAATGCCCTCAACTGAAATGTGAAGGACTAAGAGTAGAATGATTTGTGGGAAGGGAAAATTAAAGTTCTGTTTTGGAGACTTTGGCAGAATGTGTCCCATCTCTTTCTTTTTTTAACCTTTTCACTACCAGGTTGCTATTTTGGGGGCATTTCCTGCTTTTGAATTCTGACTTCCCAAGGTAGAAGCCAAAAAATACCCTTCTCAGCCTTGTTTGCAACATGGGCACAGGCATATGGCATTATGTCTATGAATCCTATAAACTCAGGCAAGATATTGATTGGCTATTGACGTATTTGAGAGAGAAGGATCCCCACAAACACATTCTGCTAATGGGGGTAGTGGCAGTGGTCTTTAGTCACCACACATTGGGGGCAGCGATTGCAATCCCACCTTCCTAGGTTAGGACATCATTGCTGGTATCTATTGTAGAAAACTTAAATTTGTAGCAGCCATGCAAACACTAGCTTCTAATGTACAGTAATAGCAGCAGCAGCAGCAGTGTTTTTCTCAATAGGCCAGTTCTGTTTTGTGGATTTGAGTCTTTTCACTAGAAATTTAGCCTTGAACCTGGTTCTCTGGCTCTCCAAACAATTCTGTGAACTTCTCAATATCCTTTTTCTACTTTTTAAATTTTTCAGAGTCCACTTCTGTTGCTTACAGCTAAGAATCATAGCTGAAAAAAGTGAAGACATTAAATAGAGAATTAGCTATACAAGTCTAAAGCTCAGAAGAGAAGTTTTGGGACCGAGAATTTGGGAATTGTTGAGCCATAAGTGCTTTTTAAAACTATGAGAATTAAGATTGTTTAGAGTAGAGTGTAAAGTGAAGAGTTAAGACCGACACCTGAAAAAATTCAACATATAGAAATTAGTTTGAGAAGGAGGTTTATTCTTACATTATTCTGTGATCCCATGGCATTTATTACTATAATACTCAGTACATTATGCCTCATATTATAACTATTTGTTTACCTGTATACAAATCATTCATCTGATTTTAGTTCTTTGAGGGAAATGGCTTTGCTCTTTTCATCTGCCTGTCTTCAGTAGCAGGCACGATGCTGCTTATGGAATAGGCAAACAGTCTATTTTTTCCACTTGAAATTAATTTTTCAATTTACTTGATTCCCCCTCTAATTTGTTTTAAAAATATGTTTAAGAGCAAATCGTTTAGAAACAATTGCTTTCCATGTTTTGTATGTAGATATAATATTAGAAGAATTGGATTATTTTATTTTGTTCACCAAGTATTTGCAGTATTTTACACATGTGTAAGAAACTTGTCTTTAATTTATTTAAAATTGATCACATAACTACTATGAGCCAGGGACTTTGCAGTTTTAGGAATGCAAAGGTAAATAAAAGAAAGAATACAAGGAAATCATAGTCACTGTAAATAGCACTGGAAGGTATTTGATTTCTATGACTTATCCTGTTATCACCTCCAGTAATGCTATTTTTGAAATATCTACCCTTTGATGCAAATTTACATGTGAAGGAGAAAAAATTTCTTAGCTTTCATGAAACTCTGACATATTGTTATACTAGAAAGTAATTTTTACCAAGCTTCTGAAGGACATTGTAAAACAGGCTGTTGCCATTCCTTGGGCCTGAACTCCCTCATAAGATTTCTATAAATTTGGTCTTTTTTGAATCTTCCCCAGTCAAAAGGGGGAAACCACAGGGCCTTGCTAGGTCACTGACTGGTAAATACTTTACCCTCAATCTCATGTGTTGTCAAATGACTTTCATATTCATTTTCTCTTATGGTATTGGAAAAAACCTCTGAAAATTAAGCCAGACAGATACTATTATCCTGTACAATAGTACCAAGGCCTTCTGGATAGTAACTTGCTTTACTGGGAAGAGAAATATTTTTTTCAGATTTTCAACCTCTGTCTTTTTTCTTCTGCACTTCATAAATAAAATAAGGTAAAAGAAAAAAATATGCCAAGGGATTAATGATATTAATGACTAGTTGGTGATGTACAAAACAGAGATTGTGGTTTGGGGAATTCCTTTTAAAATGAGTGGAATTTTTGTACATGAAGTTTGGACAAGTTGATAATATATATTTACTATTATTACACATATAAAAATTATCCTTGGCTCAAGTATATATGGGAAACAAAAGATGAGAAAGCATGCAGAGATGTTCAAAAGCACTGAAGACTGATACTAATAACATATTTGTAAAGGGGTGCCCTCTGCTATTGGAGAGATAAAGCTATACAAACAATATTCTTTTTGTATATCTAATTATAGAATTATATAAGCTAAATCAAAAATGTCATAAATGATTTGCCTGTTTTATATCCTTATACTTAAGAGGCAAAATCTCCCATTGCCTTTTAAATTTCCTTGATACATTTAAAATACAAAGTGTCTTTTAATCAATAATAGTGTCTGCCTATAGTGAGGATATGTATAGTGGGGAAGAAGGTGGTATGCTCTCCAAGGGTGACATAACACTTGCCCTCTTGAGAATCATTGGCCTGTCGGATAGCATTTGAACTTTCCTGACCATTATCACTTTAGTCTTGTATACTGCCATTCTCTCCAAGGTCCTTACACTTTAACTTCCCCTGACTATTTGCTGTTTCCTGAGTTAACAATTTAAATGAACTTCAACCACTTCTAATCCATCAAGACTCAACCTTTACCACCTCTTTGTGAGGTTTTT
>PVKH010005627.1:9693-21987 GCA_004027955.1 Chaetophractus vellerosus | reverse complement strand
CATAATATTCCCTTATACTCCATTTTATTAATATGTGGTATATGATAATGCCCATCTTTAATTTCTTATTATAGCTATTTCTGTACTCTCTTTGTCAGACTAGCTAAATTTTAGATATTTTTATTAATCTTTACAAAGAAGGAATTTTTGGTTTCATTGATACTCTCTGTTTTATTTTCATTCTGTTTCATTTATCCCCACTATAGTTTTTCATTATCATTCCAACTTCTTTCTTTGGATTTATTATGCTGCTCATTTTCTAATACCTCAAGGTGTGGGATTAGATTTCATATTTGAGAATTTTCTTCATTATTGGTTGTAAGAATGCAGAGATATAAATTTCCCCTTCACCATTGCCTTTCCTGCATCTGTAATATTTGGTATATTTTGTTTTGTTCATTCACCTCAAGATAATACCTAATGTCTATTGAGCTTAAACACAACATCCTAAGTAAAAAAATATTTCATTTGATATCATACCAATTTAGAATCAATAACATACATAAATATTGTTCTTTAACCTACCATATCCCCAATTTGATATTTTAATTGCTACAAATTGTAATATCACACATTAAATATACAGAATCATAGAAATGCAATTACTATGTAACATGTGATTTTTAGAATCTGTACAAATGAAATTTGGATCTGCATACAAAAACACAATACAAAAATACAGAGATTTATTATTATCCATATGGTTACTATTACCAGAAATCTTTACTCCTTTATGATGCTTTGATAGACTGTGTAATGTCCTTTCCTTTCAGTTGTAAGAACTCCCTGTAGCATACTTGTAGGACAGTTCTATAAGTGATCTTCTTCCTCAGCTTCTGTGTATCTGGTAATGTTAATCTCTCCCTCATTTTTAAGACAGTCTTGCTGGATTTAAAACTTCTCTGATTAAATTGTTTTCTATCAGCACTTAAATATTTTATCCCATTGCCTTCAGCTTCTGTGGTTTTTGCTGAGAAATAAGCAATTAATTTTATAGGGATGGACTTTCACATGGCATGGTGTTTTTCTCTTGTAGATTTCAGAATTTTCTCCTTGTCTTTGTATTCTTCATATTTACTACTGTCTGGGCATGATTATCCTCAAGTTTATCCTGTTTGTTTTTGCTGGTCTTCTTCAATATGTCCATGTGTTTCATTAAATTAGAGAAGTTTTCTGTCATTATATCTTTGAACATTCCTCCTGATCTTTTCTCTAATTTTCTTTGTGGACTACAGTTATGTCTATATTGTTGTTGTTGTTGTTTTTTAGGATATCTTACATGTCTTTAATGATCTATTTACTTTTTTCATCTTTTTTTTCTCCTCTTCAGCCTTAATCATTTTGTTTTGCTGCCTCTGATTTCACTGATTCTTCCTTCTGTATATCCAACATCTGGTCTACTGTGATGATAGTTGAAGTTCTATCTTGTTTTTTTCTACCCACCATAATTTCCTATGTCTATGTTTGTCTTGTAAACTTTTGTTTCATAAAGTAAATTTTAATATTTTAATGTTTTAACTATGGGGTTTAGTCCCCATTTGTTTCTTAAGTTTCTATCCAGGTAATTATATACAAAATATATAATTGAATGTCAAGAGCCAACAAATCAAAATAGAAAAATCAATGCATTAAACACTTTTCACTCTCTTTGCAATTCAGTTATATGTTGCAGTTCCCTTGTGCAAATCATTAAGAGTTTAGCTCTTCTAGCAAGAAGGCCAGACTGAGGCAAAATGTGTTGTGCTTTCCTTTTCTGAACTTATATCTTATCCTTGTCTTGTTTTAGGGCTTTAGCTATTTCCTCTTTACTGAAATTGGAATGGCTTCTTTATCCATAGGAGTAGACCTCTCTCCCTTCAAGGTGCTCTGTTGTTTGTCTTAAAGCTAGGAATCCTTTGGCTCATGCCATTTTGAGTTGATTGTTACCTACACTGCTTAAACTGTCTGTAATTTGTTTCTGCCTGTAGGGAAGGTTCTTGGGAGAACAAGATAGTGGTGGCTTTCATAGGTTAGACTTTCAGGCTGCCACTGGATAGATTGGAACCAACATACAGGCACTCCAGTATGCCCATATGGCTTATTCTGCTCCCTCATAAACAGAATAAGAAACTCACAATAAGAGCTGAGATCCATTCCACATTGTGTCAGGGGAAAGTTGGAGTAGAGGCCAGCATGTGCTTCCAGTTTTAAGTTGCATTTTCTTGACTCATGGCTCACAGTGTTACTGCAATCATTTAATGATCCCTTGGGTGAACAGACGCTGAAGTGTCTTATGCTGCTATCATGAGTGTCTAGAAGAAGTAATAATATTATGAGGAGCCATACAATACTTAAGGATGCAAATTTTATCCCCAGAGAAAACAGTAACAATATAAGGGAAGGAAATATGGTTAAAAAATCCATAAGGGGGAATAAAATTTAATATTAAATGTGATATTAACAAAAAAGAATCTAAGAGACAAGACTCAAAATTTCAATATTATAGGATATAAAATGAAAATAGCACATAAATAATGATTTTAAATGTAAGTGGCTTATACATTCCAATTAAAGACCTTTTAATTGAGTCTATTAAAAAGTAAGTCCCAACTATAGGATATGTATAAGAGATGAATAGTAAAAGGAGGTAAATATTTATTCCTGTAAAAATAAGCATATAAATACAACTGTGCACTTTAGTACTATTAGAAAAATTAGACCCTGGTATTTCAGAGACGTAACAAAGTATTAAATAATAAGATAGCCAATTTTCTAGAAAATTTTAAATTCATTAATTGAACTTCAAATCACACTAAATATTGAGGTAATTAAAAGCAGGAAGGAATTTCTTAAAATAATAATGATATTGAATAATTGTCAGGGATAAAGTTCTAATTTTTGGAAATGTAGGACAAATACATCATGTATCCTTTCTGTTTCTTAGTCATAATCTTTTTCCAAAATTATTTTACTACTAGAGATGATATATTGGCATCTGAAAGATAAAAATTCAGCAAAAGAGATTAGTCATAAAAAGTTTTATAAATTATTCTTTGTTTAGCACAGCGGTTCTTAACCAGGAGTCCACAGACCCCCAAGGGATCCATGGAAAGATTACATGGGGTCTGTGACCTTGAATTGAAAAAAATCAACTTATTGTCTTTTTTTTCTCTGACTTCTAACTGAAATGTAGCATTTCCTTCACTTATGAATGTATGCAATAATTTACAGTAGTATTCAGTTCATATCACATTACAGTTGCTGCATATCTCGAAACTTCCCTTATGCTTGTCCATTCTTTGAAATTATGATACTTGTTAGACCAAATGCTATTTGAGTGTCATAAAACTATCTGCCGCTACATTCTGAGAAGGGGTCCGTGGTTTTCACCTGAGTTGTGAAAGTGTCCATGGAACAAAACAGATCAAGAACCCCTGCTCTAACACAATATTATTTGAAAGTACACGTAATGCCTATAAAAACTGATTTCAATACTAGGGAAAAAACCTGCCTCATGGTGATTTTGCAAAGTATAAGCACACTATTGAGGTGATAATGACATAGAATATGTTAAACTCCAAGGTCCCATATTCTGAAATAAATTAATGCTGCCTTTTAAATTTCCAAATAAGTTTTTCTCAGTATCATTTAATTTTTGATGAATTTAAGAATTGTATGTTAATATTTCATGAAATATATAATATATTACTTTCTAATTCCTTGATCTATACCATCAAATTTTCTACAACTCTGTAGTATAAACAGATTTTTGTAGTAGCTGTTCTAAATCCACATGGAAATTGATTTTATTATCATTAATTAATGAAAGATTCATAAGAATGCATTTCACCTGGTTGTATATAGAGGAATTAAACTTTTGACCGTTCACATAATAAAAAATATTACTCATCTCAGCATTGATTATTAATTTCTTCTCTCATTTCTTTTAATATAATAATAGCTAATATACTAAATAATAAAACAAGTTTTATGAACTTCTTTCTAGGATTGTCCACCAGCTGATGAATGGGCATTTTTGAAGTATCATAGGGAAAATATGGTGGAATTTTTCCAGTCAGGTTTGAGAGTGTCAACTTATTCAACACAGCAGTACTGTTCTGTTGTCACAACAATGTTTGTAAAACTTGTGCTTTGTTTTTTAATAGAATAAAAGCCAATACACTAAATGATAAAACAAATTCAACAAAAATTGTGGGTGAATGCAACAGAACATATGCTATGTTGATGAATAGTTTATACTTCCAAACCTGCCTGGAAAATTACACAATATTGTCTTTTTGATGCCTCAAAAAATGCCTATTCATCAGCTGGTGCACACCTCTAGTTAAAACTTAGTTATGCTGCTCCAGTCAATACAAAATACATGAAATTTTGGGTTTTACAAAAGTCTATCATTACATAGGTGCTGATGTATTGTAAATATTTAATAAAAAAATCAGAATATTACTGAAAATTATTCAGAGTTATAAAATTATATAAATGCTTAAGCAAGCATATAAATAAGCTTTATATGGCTAAAGGTGAATACTGGAAGAAAATATATGTAAAGAATAATGTCATTTATGAACTATTTTCACTTTCTTCTATGCATTTTTTGGTAAAATAATTTGTGTAATGAAATATGTTTAATCCTATTATAGTGTCATATTGTGAAAAATATGCTATTCTATCCTTGGTAGTTTAAGATCTGCACTTTCAGCCACAGATTAATTAAGTATTTCTTTATTAATAACTCTTCTATACCCAGTCATAAAACATAACATCACTAAAGAATACCAGACATGATGCTCAATATTACATGACATCTAAAGTGGAGGAGGGTGGGTGCTCTGTTTCAAACCTAACAAGGATGCATTAGTCCTTGAACTTTTATCTTTGACATCATGCCAAGAAAAGTTCCTTGGAAATTGGTCCCAGAGTTGACCAAATGTTGCATTATCAAACAATACTCCATATAAAGGGCGCCATGGAATTATCAGGGTAAAAGGTAAAGGATACTTTCTTCTGTTTGGGTTCAATGTAAGTATACTTGTGAGAAATAATTTCCAGGTGAACTTTATAATTTGATCAGGACCTGAACAAAATATTTAGGTTGATTTTTTGTACATCACAATTTAAAAATAAATACTCAAAAATAAGTTATCTCAAAATAAATAATTATTTACTTCTTAAATTATTTACATATTCTATTTGTGCAGAAAACTTGTGGTTGAAAACTCTCTAGTCATATGTTACTGGAGGAAGTTTTTAACCAACTTTGACTCCTTCTAAGTATTAATCTCAAAGTTAGATTGTTTTAGTTTATCTAAAACAGTGGGGATATTATTAGAATGATATGCTAAACAAAGATATACATATCTTGTAGAGCTTACCTAAGAAATGACAGGATTTGTGAAAAAGAAATATATAATTGATGGAGTCAGAGTAATCAAGCAATGTAGATATATTGAAAATTAAGTATTTTTAAGAAGTTTGACTAAATAAACTGTAAAAACCATACATTCTTAAAATCAATAAATGTGTGGTAATAATATTAATACAACTAAGGTTTTAATTTCTTAGCTGCAATTGGTACTAAATAAGATTGGATACAAAAACTGTATAAACCATACATTCTTAAAATCAATAATTGTGTGGTAATAATATTAATACAACTAAGGTTTTAATTTCTTAGCTGTAATTGGTACTAAATAAGATTGGATACAAAAGCAAGTAAATGATACATTAAAACTTTCTATCATTGTTTAGTACATAGCTAGCACTTTTTTTATTGTTTTGCTGAAATAAAATATAAGTAGGATTATAGTGCTGTGACCATGATCTCTTGCCACAACCAATCTTGTTAAGATCACAGAACCAACAATACTTAATGGTTGGGACTCTGGATAAGTTACTTAAACTTAACTTTCTGTGCCCTATATCTTATCTAATAAATGTGTGCACTTTAAAAAAATATTGTACAATATTTAAATATGAATAGATATGTTAAGGAAACTTTATAAGAGTATAGTGTTCATTCTACTTATGCAATATTTATAGATGTTACTATTATATAGCATCTCAATGTTGATTTATACCAAATTTATCTTTGGTACTCAAAATAAGATTTTTGCAAACTCCTCCTTATCATGATTTATAGAATCACTAAATGAGTTTGAAAACTGGCATTTTATTCTTATAAACAAAACAGTTTTGTGATCATTCATGTTCAGTATCTGTTATGACTTCTCAACAGTTTACAAGAGTTGGATGCTGGGAACTGGGAATGACACAAAAGTGCATGACTTCATCCTTAAGGGGTTGACAGACTCTGAAGAGATCCAGCTCTTTATGCTGTTTCTCCTGATATACCTGATTGCCCTGTTCGGAAATGCAGGAATGATACTCATAATTCACCTGGATCTCCAGCTTCACACCCCCATGTATTTTTTCCTCAGTCACTTGTCACTCCTTGATGTGGGTTACTCAACTGCCATCACTCCTGAAACCTTAGGGAACTTACTGACTTCCAACAAACATATTTCATTCATAGGCTGCTTCACCCAGATGTATTTCTTTTTCTTCTTGGCTATCACTGAATTTTTCCTTCTCTCGTCAATGGCTTATGACCGCTATGTAGCTATCTGCCAGCCTCTTCATTACCAAGTTGTTATGTCCACGAGACTCTGTCGATCCCTCATAACTGGGTCTTATGTGATAGGATTTACTGAATCCTTAGTCATTGTTCTTTATATGAGCAGTTTGCATTTGTGCAAATCCAATGTAATCTACCACTTTTTCTGTGACATAACTCCAATTTTAGCCCTGTCCTGCACTGACATTCATGACACTGAAATCTTAATATTCATTTTTGGTAGTTTAAACGTAATGGTGTCTCTTATCACAATCTCTGTTTCCTATGGGTCTATTCTGTCCACTATTCTGAAAATTAATTCCGTTTCAGGAAAGCACAAAGCCTTCTCTACTTGTGCCTCCCACCTCCTGGGGTTCACCATCTTTATTAGCACTATGATTTTCACTTATTTAAAACCCAAAAAGTCCTACTCCTTGGGAAAGGATCAAGTGGCCTCTGTGTTTTATACTATGGTTGTCCCCATGCTGAATCCATTCATTTATAGTCTTAGGAACAAAGAGGTGAAAAGTGCTGTTCTTAGAGTCATACATAAGAGGATGGGCTCAAGGCAATGGCAGTGACAGTCATGCTCAACATTTAAGTTCATTTTTCTTTCTTCACTATTTAAGAATATACTTGGTGTCAGTAGCATCCTTTAAATTGTTTGCATTTCTCTTGAGGCCATCCTCTATTTAACCATACAAGATCTGGAAAATTTCCAAGAATATGTTTTTAGAAATCTACATTATATATGAAAGCCATGAGATATGTGTTAATCCTGTGTTTTTAATATATGTATTTTTAAGGGCAACTAATGAGCAAAAAATTTAAAAATGTGTTGTTATATTAAAATTTTAATACAGAAATTCCTATGCATATCGAATTTCAGATAATTTTTTAGAGGAGACCTTTTTTCAGAGGTCATTCCAATTGTTCTAAAAATAAGAAATGTAACTCAGTTTTACAGAATGCTGCTTTGGATTAGAAAAACTAGGGTTAGGATGTTATAAATGCCAGATTTTCCACTGTATTTTCCATTTAGTAAGTTACTAAAAATTTAAATCTAGAACCCTCAACTGTAAAAAATCAACAATTCTAAGTCCATAGACTTATTTTATGGATTAATTCAGATGATGAATAGAAAAAATTAATGCAGTACTAAGAAATTTTGACCACAATAATTAGAAATCACACATTCTTGTGAATTTTGAATTCACAGTAGTATTTCTTATGCAATGTTCACTGGTTTTAATAATTTTGGCTAATCTCTTTCATAAACAGCTAAAAAGAAAAAAGAGCACATCAGTATTTTGTCTTAGAACAAAGTAAAATATTTTGATAGAACTAAGTTATAAAAATAAGATATGTGAACATTGAAGAAAATTTTTGAAAATATTTATATTAAAGAAAACAAATATATCAACCATTCTTGAGAGTTTTATTTCATGGTATACTTCTGCATATGTATACATATATTATATATATATAAATATTTGTCATTATCTATTTATATACGGCAGCTTTTGTTTTTCACTCAAAACTATAAACTTTGGTAGTTCCTTTGACACTTAAATTTGGGAGATGAATATTTTCTTGGTGCAGGATTTAAATCAAGAAACACGTCTTGCAGTGACTAAAGACCTAATGTTGGGGCTGGCTGTAGTCCAATTGGTAGGGCACTGGTTTACCACATAGAGCAGGCAGAAAACCTAGAGAAGGCAAGCTGCCATGGGCAGGGCAAGCCCCCGTGGGCAGGGCAAGCCACCGCGAGGTGAGCTGACTTGGCGGGTCCTCGCAGTGGGGGGAGACAAGCAGACACAGAACACAAAAATGAACACAGCAAGAACAAGCAAAAAAAAGGGGGGGGGGATATGTAATTTAAATATGTGCTTTCTAATTTTTTTGCATCTAACTGCTAAACAATTGAAAACCCTACCATTTTGTGATGCATCAACAAGCATTAATAATTACTAATTTTTGGTTAATTTTCTTATGATTAAAATTGTATTTCCTTTTTCCTGGTTTCTATAAGTTTATGTTCTTTATAATAATATACATTTTTGAGTTAAATTCTTTGTTCATTTGTTTTAGGAATGTTAATAGAGAAAAGTTGTATATTTATGAATTGATAATTAATCCAAATTGCATAATATCCATAAATTTTGGTCAGGTAATTTGCTAATATTTCCTTTTTAAAATGTCTCTATGCAATCCAGAAGTGCAGTTTTAAATTTCTCTACTCTTCAATATATATACAAGAAAATATATTTTTTCTCATATTCTTCTATTTGAAATTTGTATTTAAACTTAAGCTATGGTTATAAGCAATATTTTTTCCCTTACAGTGTTTTGTGGTCTTTTAATTTATATTAAGGTTTTCTTTTTAGAACTATATTTATTCATTTTCTTAAATATTTTTAAAAGATTAAAATGAAGTTCAACCTCTAATTTAGGATTAAAATTTTAATTAATTCTCCAAAGTTCATGACTGCTAATTAATTTATTCAATAATTAAAATGGGCATTATTTTCCACTACATTTATAATTAATTTAAAAATTTTGACTTGCCATGCATAATATCCATATATATTACTGTCTCAACATTGATTTTTGCTTTGAACTCTATGTTTACTATAATCTCCATTTATTGCTATTCCTTTTTGTTTTCTTTGCCTATAGCGATATCTTTAATAAACATTTATTTTTTAACTATTTCTTTTTAATTAGTATCTCATCTTGAACATTCACTGTGTATTTTAAAATATTTATAGGCACTTTACATTTTCTTGACTTTGTATGATCTGTGCTGGCCTGGCTTTCCTTTAAGTACAATTCTGTGATTTAGATAATATGTTCTGTTGATTTTACTTTGCAATGATTGTCAACAGTTTATCTAATTTTTCAGACAGCAATAAGTCCAGGAATTGCTTATCTTTAATTAAATTCAGATTATCCGGTTCTCCTGTAAGATATTATAAAATGCATTTATGGTATTATTAAATATCATATAACATTTGAAAATGTTATTCTACTAATATATTTACATTTTTTCTATTTCCCTGTTTATATGATTGCCTGTCATATTTTATATTAGTTGTATAATTATAAGAAAATTATTTTGTTCATGGTGGTTTGTCAAAATCCAAAGTATGGTAAAAGTTGAACTACTTTATGATAAAATAAGACTGGCATAGAGCATGACAAAGTATGAACAATATTTTTTGTTTGCAAATTATTGATGTTATATAATAATAGCAAAATAAAGATTATATATAAAGAGCACTTAATGAATGTCAGGCAATATTCAAAGGCTTTAGGTATATAATCAACATCATTTGTTTACTTTCACAAGATAATACTCTGATATATACTTGCAATATTTGAAATTTAATCTCAGGTATGAAAAGCTATTCTACTGTTTTTTCAGGCAAAGACATGTGCATCATCCTTAATTCTCTCTGACTCATATCTCACATCTTTTCCACCAGCATATCTAATTGATTTTTTGTGCAGAATATAATTGGAGAATGACTGTTTTTCAACACCTCCTCTGCTACAATCCTCATCCAAAGACCATCATTTCCATTTTTAAATTATTGCCACAACCTTCTAGATTGTCTCCCTCCATTCTGACTTATACCCCTTTAATCTAATATCAATATATGGGCCAATAATACTCTCAAAATATAGGTCATATCATGTCACTTTTCTTCACAAAACCTATAAGATTTCCCATCGCATTAAGAGTAAAATTCAAAAAATTTTCAGGTTCTACAGGTCCAACATGATTTTACCCCTACTCCTGACTTCTGTGAAATTATCCTTTATCATTGTGACTATCACACTCATTTTGGAGCAGATACACTAACCTCAGCATCCCTTACTCCAATTAGAACTGATACTGCCTGGAATATTTGCATTTATTTCTTCTTCCTGAAATTCCCTTTCTCCATTTAACTGCATGAGTCTTTCATCATTCTCTTGCTCTTAAGACCATCCCATACCACCCTATTTAAAATCACACGTCTCATCCCTCAATATCACTGCATATGTTTTCCATAGCAGTTATCCCTATCTGACATTTTAGATGTTTTGATTATATATTTTTTTTCACTCTCTGTCTTCTCCACATTGAAACTTCAATGAGCACAAAATTTTTGCCAATTATGTTCGATTCTGTATCCCCAATGCCTAGAATAGTGCCTCAATAAATATGTTTGAATGACTGAAATTTACAGATGTTGATACTGGGCAACAGAGAGTTTTCATACCTTGTTCATGGTCAGTTAACATCACTTAAAAATATTTATATTATAAAATTTTATCATATAAGGGACCACATATATGAAATTTAATACTGCATTATTGTCAAGATATAATGGGGCTACTACCTACCTATTCATTCAAACAGAAAACACAGTGTTCCCATAATACCCCTATAAAAACCATGCATCTTTGTGGTCATTTGTTACAATTGAGGAAAGAATATTATTATATTTATCCTATTCACTATTATTTTGCTGATATAAGGAATTTACTTTGAATCACAGGATATAATTAAGATTGTTTGCTCTCATCATTTTGGTTGAGATTTCTTAAACTGATTATATTTTATTCATTTGTTTTTCTACCAGAGATTTTCATTCATTCATTCTAAACATAATGTTTATTTTTTTAACATTATGCAAAGCACTAGAGCACTCACATCTTTATATATCCTGGTTCAACTTTGAATATGTTGTTTTTATTGTGAAAATGCAATGACAATGTAATCTCATTAGAATATTTTAAGTAGATTGCACAGTTATTTATTTAATATAAAGTGTATATCTATTTTTTTTTCTTTTAAATCACTAATATGTTTCTAGCATTCAGTCTTTAGGAGCAAAGAACATGCTACACTTTACTTTCCCATCATAAGTAGCAGCTATGTGTTTTAATTGTATAAAATTATGTTACAATGTCCATATCAACTATTCTTATTATGCTCTTCCTATTTGGGTCTGGTATACTTATTTTCTTTTCTAGCTGCTCTTTCTTGACCTTTCTTATAACCCCCTGTAATACTGATATTTCCAGAATGAACCAAAAATTGCCTTATTTTTCTTCAATCTTTCTGTGTCTGATTCTCCCAGTTCTCTTGTTCACTCCCATGGCATATGATCAACTCCTAGTCTCTGAAATTTGCAAAATAACTTTTCCTTATTTATGTGCTGATAAAAACACTAAATTTAAATGCATTTGATGCAATAATTTTCAAATGATGATAGCTATTTTTGTTCAGTATGTTAAGTCCTGGGTGCCTTAAAAATGTTCCTGTTAACCATGTGTGTTCCTTGATTTTATGTCCTATTTACCTGCTTTTTACATACTTTTGCTATCAACATAAAAAACAACATGTATATTTTTCTTAACTAATTTTATGCCAATAATTATTTCAGGAATTCTTGAAAAACCAAGTTATTCAATGAAAATAGAATTAATAGAATGAAATGATACTTTGATATCATGTATATATAAAATCACTCATATCTCTACAGAAAGATTAAACCAATTCAAAAGTGAACTTAAGTCTTTGTGGACATTGGGGCTGGCCGTATAGCCCAGTGGATAAGGGCACTGGTATACCACATGGGAGGACCCGGTTTTGGTTCCCAGGGACCTCTCCTAGAGGGCAGACC
>PVKH010005626.1:5961-21987 GCA_004027955.1 Chaetophractus vellerosus | reverse complement strand
TGTATGTGAACTCTGTGTAAATATTAAAAAAAGAAGAAGATCTGGTTACTAAATCTTAACAGTAGTTATCTCTAGGTGCTAGAATTTTAGGTGAATTTTGCTCTTGTACTTTATACTTTTCTGTATCTATGACTCAGTACAAATACAGCATTTCTATTCACTAGAAAAATTAAGTTGCTTTCATTTAAAATATATACGTATATTACAATACTAAAGATATTTTTCTTTTTTTTAACTTTTTTTTTTATTTTTAAAGAGTTATTTTTATTATCATACATCCCCCCCTTTTTGCTTGTTCTTGCTGTGTTCATCTTTCTCTGTGTTCCTCTGTGTCCGCTTGTCTCCCCCTGCTGGGGTGACCTGCCGAGTAAGCTCACCGGCGCGGTGGCCTGCCTGCTCGTGGGGGCTCGCCCTTGCTCGCGGGGGCTTGCCTTTTTGTCCCCGCGGGGGCCTGCCTTTGCCTGTGGCAGCGTACCCCACCCGCGTTGGCTTGCCTTCTCAAGGTGGTCCGCCCGTTAGAGGAGGCCCGGGGACCAAACCCGGGGCCTCCCATGTGGTAAACCAGTGCCCTACCAATTGGGCTATACAGCCGGCCCCGATATTTTTCTTAAAAAACATTTTCTACCACACTGACATACTTTTTACTTTGGTAATATTTAATTTGATGAAAAAAAAAATTAGGGGCTATTTGGCAACAAGTATGCTTCACTGTTCTTTTAAACATGTGTTTCTAAGTTCACCAAACCAAATGACTCTATTTTCTGGAAAAGTTCAAACCAAGTATCACAAAGAAACAGATTTTATTTAGAAATGTACCCTTTTGTCCTCAAAAGCATTTCATTGCAGTCAAGTAGACTGGTGGAGGTTGGATGGAAAAACTTTGATGGAAAAGCTTGCTCAATTATAGTCTCCATTCTTACTATCACCCTTCTTCAAAAATGGGGGCATCACCAAAAACAAAACAAAACAAAGCAAAACAATGCAAAACCACAGCTGCAGAGCAGGGTATACTGTGGGTGCTGTCAAATGACAGCACTTGCTTTCTTTCCAACTGGATATCACATGTAACCAGGTTTAGGACTCCAACAACCTGAATTCTCATCTGAGCTCATCATTGCGTAGTTACCTAATCTGGTATAGCATTTACCTCTGGAAAATGCATAATATTTCAGTGATTAGCTTAAGACAAATGACTTTTGGGTGTTAGAAACTGATAACCCAAAAAATGGTTAATGTGAAAGCAAAAGCACAATCAGAAAGGTCCAGAAAAAGCTCACCAATAGAAAGGAAAGACTGTAAGACACTGTGATTAATAATTGCACTAAAACAGACACCAGTGCATGCATCAGGAGTATCAAGGAGTTGGGAAGAAACTGAAAGTAGACCTGAAGCCAGAAGGAGAAAGCTGTGGCACAGTACAAAGTTTGGTCAGCTTAGAGGCACAAGGTAGCTCTCTGTGGCTTAAATAGAGATTAGGGTACAAAATGTTGACATTTCTCACCTTGATTTAGGATTTTATAAAATCCCAGGAGGACAGTTGGTTAAAACTTATCTCAAAAGGGTAACCAGTCAGGTTAGCCCCAGGGCAGAGAAACAAGAAGGGACACTGTCCAAAGAACTTTGCCCATCAGGTTTCTGAATGTGTATTAAAAGCTATAACCTTTTAACTTTGAGAAGTTCACAATGACATGTCATCACAACTCAGGGAACCTGACAATATAAATCTGAATGGCTGGTTAACTAACTGGGCTGGTGGCAAAAAATGTTCCAATAATTGCATCAAAGGCAAACAAAAGGGGTATGCAACAGGGGAGCAAAGAACAATAACAGGATTTTGTGAAAAGGAGCATCCTTTTTTAGGTTTTATTTTCTCAACATTTAAGAAAAGAATAACTGAATGCTATACTGAATGCTTCTATGTTTAGACACCATGGTCACTCACATTGCATACTGTTGAAACAACTATGAAAACAAAGCAATCCAGTAAGTAAACATAAGTTTGTGGCCTGGAAAAACTCAAAACATCTAACAGAAGTGTAATAATGTAATAAAATTATACTGGAAATTCAATCCAAAACAGTAGTTTCACTTTCAGGTGACTTCTCCTGCTCACTGTAGGAAACTGTCATGGAAATCACATACCTTGAACATAGGAGATACTTATAATAAATATGAGTTAGGTAGATGGATGACTGTATAGTTTTCATGAAGATATAAAGAGATATGAAACCATAATTAAAATAACCTATAATTCCATTACCTAGAGATAATCAATTGTCACATTTTTGCTATATTTCCTTTTACTTGTGCATATGTACATATGAATTTTAAATAAAATAGTGACCATAAGGTACTGTACTTGGGAGCCAGCTTTTGTGTGTGTGGTTAAAAATATCTATATCTATATCTATATCTATATCTATATCTATGTCTATATCTATCTATTAGCCATATCTATATAAAACAAAAACTGTCATTTAAAATATTTTAAGTATACATTTCAGTGGCATTAATTATATTCATAATATCATGCAATCATTACTACCATCAATTACCAAAACTTTTTCATCACAGCAAACAGAAACTCTATACTCATTAAGCAATAATTCCCCATTTTCCCCTCCCCCAGTCCCTGTACCCTCTGTTCTGCTGTCTCTATTAATTTGCTTAGTCTAGGTATTTCATACAAGTGGAATCATATAATATTTGTCCTTTTTGTGTATGACTTCTATCACAACATAATTTTTCAAGGGTAATTCATGTTGTGGTGCTATCAGAACTTCAGTCTTTTTATGGCTGAATAATATTCCATTGTATGTATATACCACATTTTTTTTATGCATTCATCTGTTGAGGGACACATGGGTTGATTCTGCTTTTTGACTACTGTGAATAATGCTGCTCTGAACACGGGTATGTATATGTGCCAGTTCCTGTTTTCAATTCTTTGGGTGCTGTAGTGTAAGGAAAAATTTGGCTGGTCTTTGTTTACAGCTCTGGGAAGATAACTTCTATATCTTTGTAATTTCTCCTGATAGGAGTATGTCTTGTTATTCATGTTTCATGGTGGACCCACGACCACATCTGATAGATCATTTGCTAATGAGATGGCAGGGTAGGTCCAGCCACACCTGCAGTCTTAGGTTGGGGGGGACTGGCCACATAAGAAAGTCCAACCATGTGATTAGGTGTGTGTGGGGGGTGCTCTGGGAGAGGAGGGGGTGCTGCAGATTGAGTTCAACCACGTGGACAATAATTCTATCAAACATGCCTATGCTGAGACCCTCATATAAACTTGGGACACTTGAAGCTCCAGTGAGCTTCCAAAATTGATAAGATACATCTCTGTGCTGGGAGGGTAACACCTTCTGACTCCACTTGGAGAAGACATGGAAGCTTGCTTGCATTTGAGACTCTCCCAAACCTTGTTCTATGTATCTTTTCTTTTAGCTTATTTGTATCCTTTTACCAAAATAAAGCTATCATCCTAAGCATAGTGCTTTCAGTGAGTTCTGTGAGTCATTCTAATGAATTATTGTATCTAACCTGAGGAGGATTGTGGGAACCCCCACATTTGTAGCCAGTGGTCAGAAATGCAGGTGGCTTAACGTCTGAAATTGTGACTGGTACCTCAAGGACAATCTTGTAGAGGGCTGCCCTTAAACTGTGGTGTATGGCCTAACTCTGAGTAGTTTAGAGTCAGAACTTAATTGATTGAGTTACTGCAGTATTTGCAGTTGGTGTCAGAACTGTTGGGAGTGGTAGTTCTATATAGGTATATACCTAGGAGTGGAATTGTTAGGTCATATGATAATTCTATCTTTAACTTTTTGAGGAACGACCCAACTGTATTCCACAGCTTCTGTACTGTTTCACATTCCCACCAGCAATGCACAAGGGCTCCAATTTCTCTACAGCCTTGTCCACACTTGTTATTTCCTGCTTTTTTGATAATAATCATCCTGGTGAGTGTGAAGTGGTATCTCATTGTAGTTTTGATTGGCATTTCCCTAATGCCTAGTGATGTTGAGCATCTTTTCATGTGCCTCTTGGCCATTTATATATCTTCTTTGGAGAAATGTCTATTCAAGTCCTTTGCCCATTTCTAAGTGCATTGTTAAAGAATTTCTTTATACATTCTGGATATCAGACCATTATCAGATATGTGGTTTACAACTATTTTCTCTCATTCCACAAATTGTCTTTATACTTTATTTTATTTTATTTTTTTAAGGAGGTACCATGGATGATTGACCTGGGACCTTGTATATGCAAAGGAGGTGCTCAACCACTGAGCTACACCTGCTCTGCTATCTTTATACTTTTAAGGTGAAGTCCTTTGATGCAAAAAAGTTTTTAATCTTGGTGAAGTCTAATTTATCTTTGTTTTTCTTTTGTTGCTTTTGCTTTTGGTGTCATATCTAAGAATTCACTGCCAAATCCAAGGTCCTGAAGATTTCCCCCTATGTTTTCTTGTAAGAGTTTTATGGTTTTAGCTTTTTCATTTAGAGCAGGGGTTCTTAACATTTTTTTTCCATGGATCCCTTTGCCAGTCATGCGAAAACCAAAGACCCCTTACTAAGTCTACACTATACTGTGTATCATTTAATAAATATATCATACCAGCACCAACATGTCCCCACAAGAATAATGTTGTTTTTTTTAAATTTCAATTCAAGTTCATGGACTCCATGTTAAGAACCCCTGATTTAGAATGTTGATTCATTTTGAGTTACTTTTTGTATATGGTGTGAGGTAGGGATCCAACTTCATTCTTTTGCATGTAGAGACCCAATTGATCCCGAAACATTTGTTAAAGAAATTGTTCTTTTACCATTGAATGGTCTTGGCCTCCTCATTGAAAACCAATGGGTCACAGATGCATGGGTTTATTTTTATACTTTCAATTCTATTCCATTGGTTGATATGTTTACCTTTATGCCAGTTCTGCACTGTTTTTGATTACCTATAGCTTTTTTTTAAATTGCCTATAGTTTTGTAGTAAGTCTTGAAATTGGGAAGTATGAGTCTAGGATCCAGCTCTTTTAACTTATTATATTCTGAACATTATCACATGCCATTATATATTTTTCTACAATTTTAAAATGGCTGTTATATAGATGTTCTACAATTTATTGAACAATTCCCCTGTTAGGCTATTTAAATTGCTGTCAAGGTTTTATTACTATAAATCATAATACTGTGATGAATTATTTTCTTGGACTATAGGGTATTATTGAGTTCACTTAAAGTTTGTTGGGTATCTACCATAAATAATACACAGTACTATGAGGCCCATTGAAGGATGCAAAATAAGTTTTGTCCTAAAGAATTTCCTAAATTATTTTGTAAATGAGGCAGCAAATAAATTAAAATCAATAACTGGAGAATAATTTCAGGTGCATTCAAACAAGTGGCACAGACAATACCAAATGGTTCAGGAGATGAAGCACATTGGATTTGTTGGAGGAAGTCATCATAGACAACGGGGTCTATGAGGGGGTCCTTTCCCTTTCCTAATTTAACAACTGGCATGAAGAGTCTCAAGAAGGAATAGCATAGCAATAAGAATAATCAGAGTTTGGTGAAGTACAGAATCAACAGCCTGGCTGGAAAGGGTAAGTATGATGAAGTACATTTGTATGAATATATAAGTATTCATTTGAAAAGAAGTTTGAAAAAATGCTGGATATATAAAATCATTTGAGGGAGGGTATGGGACTGCTTAAGTAAAAAGTAAGGATTCAATGTAGCTACTATTTCAAACAATCCACAATTATGAACATCGTTGCTACCACAGTTTTTCACAACACTTTTGTACATCAGCTTGAGAAACATTTTAAATTTAGCATATAGAGGTGATGCCTGCTGGCCAGCCATAACAATTTCAGCAATGTACCATTCTGCTGTTTGGCAGTGTCTGTGCAGTTATTTAAGTGTCATTATGTACTTTATAAAAATTAGTGGAAAGAGGAAAAGAGAGAGGGAGGGAGGGAGGGAGGAAGGAAGGAAGGAAGGAAGGAAGGAAGGAAGGAAGGAAGGAAGGAAGAAAGAAAGGAAGGAAGGAAGGAAGGGGATAAAATGCTCAGGTCACCAACTTAATTGATGGGAATCACCAAGCATGCCCCAAAATGGTTTTGTCCTCATCTCAATGCTCACTGGACTTAAGCTGGCCGATGCTAAGTTCAATTGCAAACAAAACAGTTGGAAGTGTCACCAAGGACTGGGAAGAAGACTTCCCTTATAACACGCAGGTCTATTATTAGATTTACGCTCATTGACTTCAGGTACAGGAGTGGTGTGTATGGGTTGCATTTGAATCCTGGCTCTACCACATACTAGCACTCCAAATGTCAGTTTCTTCATTTGTAAACTGGGGATAATAACAATACTGTGGCAGAGTGAGATTATTTTTTGAATCCCAAAAAGAGAAAGATTATGTTTGTAAATGAATCTATTCCTCTGGGTGTAATACGTTTTGATTGATTGCATAAAATTCAGTTGAGGGGACTTTGATTAGATTTCTTGATAAGATTGATTTAGGGCTTTTGATTGGACTACATTAGTGAGGTGTGACTCAGGTTGAGTCTCTGCCCCCTTGCTGGGTCTGATATAAATGGAAGCACAGAGAGACACAGACAGATAAGAAAAGGGAGCTGCCATGTTTGATTCTGCCATGTGAGAGGGAGTACTGCAGGAAAACAGAAGCCCCCGAGAGGCTCAGAGGACTGAGGCCCCAGAAAGAGACCAGCCCTATGCCTAGCTGCTCATAGCTGAGCTCCAAGAGACGGCACATTCTGGAGGGAAAGGCAGAGACCTCCACAGAGATCGGAGGCAATTTTGCTTCACCATGTGGCAACAGTAGCTGACTCTGGTGAGAAAGCACTTCTTACGGTGCCTTGAGTTGGACTTATCAACTGTGAGCTTTTACCCCAAATAAATACACTTGAGTTGGACCTATCAACTGTGAGCTTTTACCCCAAATAAATATACTTTATAAAAGCCAATATATTTGTGGTACTTTGTATCAGCACCCTTTTGGTAAACTAAAACAAAGGTTAATAGAAAAGCATGTATTTCTGGATAACTGAGTTTTATTTCTAACCAGTTATTTTCTTGTTTATAGAGGTCTAAGAAAAAACATTACTAAAACATGAATCAAAACTACTAACGTTCACCTTTGTGGGACACTGGTAAACAACTAATTTATATTTTTCCAGAAGGTTAGAGGTAAAAATAGAAATTTAAATTAAAAAATGGTAATATATTTGATAATATGGCTTAAACTGTTACACCTTAAAATACTGCTCCACAAGTAACCATTAACATGAATAGCTAACATTTATAGGTTGCTTTCTATTATCTCATTTAATCCTCCCAACCTACCAAGTAAGTACTATTAATATCTCCAAATTAAGAGATGAGGAAAACTCAAGCATGAAGCAATTTAGTTAATTTGTCCCACATCACATGGCTAAGGAATGGGGTAAGGAATTCAATCCAGATCTGAGACAAAATCTATGCTTTCAGCCACTATCTTAATTAAAGACCACCATATAGTGGCTCAAAGAAGCAATAGCCAAATCAATCCCAAACACAAAGCTATGACACAAGATGCCTAAATTGATTTAAGACAATGATAATCTAAGTCTTCTAAACAGTCAGTTACTGTGGTAAATCTATTTTGTCCCTTGTAATGCATTAAAAGAGTAATACTGCAACTGAATTTTCTAAGCCCAAATTTGCTAACCTTGTCCTCTATGTGAAATAATAACTCCATATGAGTTCCAAGTCAGGTTTCCCAATATAGTACTATACAGAGAACAATAATATTTTCCATAGTCTAACATCCACCCAATTCTAAACAACTCATTAGGTATTTAGCAAATTTCTTCATGGCCATTTTGGATTTTATGCCTAAACTGCACATAAAAATTTCTAAATCTTCCACAACGAACATCTTTTTATAATTATAAAAATAAAATCTTATTTTAAAAATACAACTTAGACCACCTTAATAAGACACAAGAAAAAAGAATTACTATAAATTGAATTTTTTAACTTGTCTGCCACTCAAGCCATATAAATAGCCCCAAAATGATAAAAGAGAGCAGGGATGTGGAACAAAAAGGAAAACAGATTAAGAATGGTACATTTAGTTTAAGTACAAGTAAGGAATTTGCTTAGACCATTAATCCTATTAAAAAAAAATCTGTCTACTGAATACTTCACTGAGTAAAGGCAATATATACAAAATACTTCCTCGTTTGAAATACAACACTACTGCTGTCTTTTAAGCTAATGTGATTTAATCACACAAGAGACAAACTCATAAAAGCCTTCAGTACTGCATTCTTTAAAGAATCTCTTTAGGGGAAAAGATTCTATCAATACACATATTGCTATATTATAGCCAAAGGGTAAAATTGCTATAAAATGAGTAATAACTATAGTTGAGTTTTTATTTTTGTTTGTTTGTTTAACATTTGATAATACTGAAGGAAATACTTTAATGATATTTATTGTGGAAGGTCTTCAAAATCTTTTTATTTTTCTGACCCTGAAATTATATATATTAGTTTTGAGGATACTACATATTATCCAAGAAATTCAAGAGAAATTCAGATGCAAATGAAAGTAGGAGTATAAAAAAATATATAAATACAAAGCATATTATTTCACCTGAGTAATGTTATTTCTGAAATTGCTACAATGATGCTTACAGGTCTAATGAGGTGTTTTGCTTCCATTCTTAAGAAAAACAAAAGGCACCATATTCCCTAATAATTCGATGGTGCTTTATGAGCTTTTTTTACCTTGAAATTCCACTATACTTCCAGAAACTAAAAATAAGCAAAATCAACTCAAAGAATGTGTGTATGAAGTAACTGCAATGGTGATTTTTCTGAATTAGGAAAATGCAAAATGAATTTTAAGTAAACAAAGTTGATCTTCTAGGGTTAACATAACAAAAGGAAAGTGAGCCACATCCTCAAATCACTGAATGTCCCTTTAAGTCATACTCTCCTACACCTCCCAAGTGTGAGGATTCCAGCTCTTAATGGAAACTGAGGTACAGACTAAACCTGGGGTATGTAATCTGGGTAAGTAAAAACCTGTTTCATGCTTTTATGGGAGTGGTTGGAAGGTTAACTTGATAAAGTAATACTGCTCCTAAAATTAATCATAATCTATATTAGTATCAATCTCTCAAACTCACTCTTCCTTCTGCTTTCCTGATTGGTATGTGGCATACAGATCCTGAAGCCAGAAACCTGGGAGTCATCCTAGGTGCCTCCTCACCCCACAGCCGCTCAGTCATCAGATACATTTTACTTCTCAGTTGACTGCTCTTTCCCTTCTCTCTTCACTCCCATTGCCTTATTTTGGGATTACCATATTTTACCTGGATCATTTTAATAGTCTTTATAGGGGTTCCTCAAGAACTTATACCCTTCTTATTTATTTTTTTGAGGTACCGGGGCTGGGAATTGAACCCGGGACCTCGTATGTGGGAAGCCAGCACTCAACCACTGGGCCACATGAACTCCCCAGAGTTCGTCTGTTTGCTTGTTGTTTGTCTTTTCTTTGTTTTGTTTTGTTTTTAGGAGGCACAGTGAACCAAATCCAGGATCTCCCACGTGGGAAGTAGGCACTCAACCGCTTGAGCCACATCTGCTACCCCTTATATCCTTCTGCTCCATCTTCTACACTGCTGCCAGAGTGACCATCCCACAATAAAAATCATGTCCCGTGTCACTCCCAGATGGAAAGCGCCTCACTATAGAATCAAATTGACTTCTCAATATGATGCCAGAAGGCTTCCATAATCTAGCCCCTACCTATTTTTCCAGCCTTGTACCCTGTTGTGCCAACCACAAGCATACTATGCTGCTAACAGCTTGCTGTTCTCTAGCTTACTATATGCACTGTTTGAAATGCCCTCCCAGAGTCTGCCTGATGATCACCTTCTTATGTCTCAAAGTCCAGTGCAAACCTCCTTTATTCAATGAAGCCTTTCTTAATCCCTCTCCTCTGCTGTAGAATCAATCCTAGGCTCTTATACTTAGGAGAACTCTACTTATAATCAAAGTTGTAGTTTTGCTTCCACTGGTTTTATTTATTTATTTATTTATTTATTTATTTATTTATTTATTTATTTATTTCTTTTTAACCACCCTCTCCACTGGTTTTAAAGAAAGCATATTTTACAAAAAAACACACATCATTGATGACAAATAAGCACTGAAATAATTAAATGAATGTATTGATTTCCATGTACTTTTAAGGGTTAAGCTAGGCAGAAATCCTTATGTCCAGTCCTATAGTGTGGGGTTCACTATGAAGGGCAGAAACTGTTCTCAGAAAACAAAACTTGGAAACCACAAAGTTTCTCTGCTGAGGCCACACACTGTCAGTCTGTATCTTATTTTATGAGGGGACATTATATTCTTTGCCCATTTTCTCCTGTGGGAGACAGGGGGCCCCCTGCAGGACCTGTGTGGTCAGATGTCTTTTCTTCTAACAGCCATGAAGCCTTTGGTGTCCAGACACCAGGTGCTCCATTACATCAACAAGGTGAGAGTCACATAATCACGAGCCTGATGACTACCACTTCAATACTTATAGCTAAATAAACCCTAAGAATTGTTACTGGTATTAACTTTAAAACAGACATTTCTTAAGTCCAAATGATTTTCAGAGTTAGTCAGTGGATCAAGTTAATAAAGCCCATGTGAAGTTTCACCTGGTTTCCTAGATTACCTACATAGGCTTTCCTGGGCCTGGGCTTTCTTTCATTATTTCCATTTATAATCATTTGAAATAATTGCTTCTCTTGTCCACTTAAGACAGAATTCCAAAATTCACTGACAGCATTTCTTTATTTTCTTCCACATCCTCTTAAAGTTGATTCCAAGGTCTTGGAAGCTTCCTATTTATCTGTCCTTTTTAACCAAAGAGTGTGTCACTTATACTTTAGATTGCAGCCCTCATACATTTTCCATATTACCAACAAATCTGTTGCCACAGATTTGAAGAATTCAAACAGCACTGCTACAAATGCTTACATGAGACAAACAGCTCACTTTTGCTCAGCTATAAGAATCTTGCTCAAAAAACAGTTTCCAAAATAGTAAAAATTGCTAAATATTATTTTGAGATGCTGATAAAATGGATTTTATAATTGGGAGAATATTTCATATTGCACGATTTTAAAATGGATGAGAGATTTTTAAAACAAAATATGCAAATTGAGGCATTTGTAAAGATGCATTGGTAGCCTTTCAAAAAGAAACATGCTTTTCTTCCCTAAAGATGTATAAAACTTTGGAGTTTGTATGGAGTTTCAGCTGATAAACCAATTGTTAAAAGGTACAAAAGGTTTTAAAAACTACTTAAATATTGTTTTTACAAGATACACCATAAACCACTGCTTTGCCTTCTGTGATGTTAACCCTCTCTAAAACTTTCTCAATGCTAAGTGTAACTGGGAAATAAAATCCTTAATGGACACAAAGGGTGGAATCTGAGTCACAATAAGATTGCAACACAGGTCAAGGGCAAAGAAGCACTTTGCATGACCTCTGCAATGTGTACTTTACCTTATGGCTCTCTGTCCTACAGATATGCCTAAACACCAGGCAGTTGTTCATGAAGAATTTCTTCATATATTTGAGCATTTCTGTCTTCATTATTTTAACGGTAGAGAAATAAACACCAGCTAAGAAACCACTATATTAAAAACAAAACAATTTACAGATAAGACTGAAATCAACTCTTTTCTTATAGTATTGAGTGAAGAGAATTAAGGGTAAAACTTTGAAACCCCTCTCTCTTTAGGAAAGGTTCTGGGGGAAAAAAAATCACAGGTGAAGAAACTACAAAGGCCTCAAAAAGTACACTAACAGTGGGTCATAACAGTTACCAAATGGATCATAACAGTTACCACCAATAATTTATAAAAAGCAATGGCCAACAGAGTCCGCCAAGGACAGAGATTGCCATACTAATCATGTTTTAGCTTTTCAAGGCATTATGTTTTCAGATTCCATATTCATTTAATAAATGCTAAATGTAAAATTGCTTTCTCAACTAACCTATCAATCCATATTATTTTTAAAAAGATAACATTTTACCATATATTTTCTAGATTTCATAGCCTGTTTAACATTAGATGCTAATGTTAGGATACCTCTCTACTGCTTCTACTGCATTTATTATACAATTCTAGAATTATAGTCATGATGTCTTTAACTTACTCTGTTAAGAGTCACTACAATTTCTGTAATATTTTAATATATTAACAAAAATTAATAGCTTTTTCATTAGCGATTAGTATCAGATGTGATAAGTGACCTCAAATGTTGTCTTTAGAGGCTTAAGGACAAAGAGCTCTGAATAAGCACCAGCATCTTTTGAAAGGACACCTCAGGGGGCGGGGAGAAAAATATTTTTTCCCCAGTAAATAAGAGTAGGGCAGCTGGGTGGTAGGTAGGGATGAAAGGCTTTCAGGAGCTTTAACAGTTTAAAGCATAGATTCTTCTTACCATTCCCTGACCCTGCCAGCCCCCTGTAACAATGTGGATGCTGGTGAGATACTAGCAGATGGGATCTGACCATACCTTCATGGGTAGGCTCTGGGTCAGGTGTAAGAGAGATGTCATCCAGCTCTCGCAGGCAGAGCCATTCTCCATCCATAGACACTCGGAATTTGCAAAGGTAGATGGTCTCCATGGCAGCCTGTGTGATCTTGTCAGTGGTGGGGGTTGGCATATCGGTCGGAGGCGTCAGAGCAGACATGATGACTCAGCTGGGACCACAACACACACACCACACCACACACACACACCCCAAATATAAATAAAACCACCTCCCCCAAAAACCCCAAATCCAAAGCTCTGAACAAAGCTTTTAAAAGGTGGGGGAGGTTAAAAACAACAACAATAAACAAAGAAAAATACCTTACGGCTTAACAATTCTACACTACCTTTTCTCATATACAACTCCTATCACACAGAAAAATAAAATGATGCCTGTCTTCTCCCAGCTTCCTCTCCTCCTTTTATCTTCCCTTCCCTACCCTCTTTTATCCAGCTGAGTTACAGGCTTTAAATCCTGCACGGCCAATGCTGCCTTAGCTGGCTTCAGAAAATTGGCCTCTGCATGAATAAGTGAAAAAATCCTCTTTTGTGCAGAAAAAAATACAAAAGAAAAAACAAATGGAAAACAAATCTATATTTTCAATTTAGCTTAAAAAAATTCTTGAACTGCAGAAATCACTTCTAGGATCTGCTCAGATAAGCCGGGATGCTGAGTTCTAATAGGATTGGTTGTGCGCAGTAAGCAGGGTGTTGACCAAAATGGCTGACTAATGAACTGAACTGAAAATTCAGGTTCATGTGACCAGCTGCTCTCAACGGTAGGGTGAGCAATTCCCAGGATGCTTTATAGATGCTGCTGATGCAGGGAGAGCAATTAGGCTGCGCTGTCTCTCATCCTGCACAACCCACTTCCAGACTGTGCTAGTCAAACTGTGAGCAGACATAACACAATGCACATATCCTCATCAATTTCCCTCACTTTGAGAGAGAAGAGCTGAATAACAGGACAATTGGATAGTACTCCATAGAAAGACAGTAAAAGATGCATTTAGATTAATTTAACATGCACATGATTCACCTCTATTTAGCTACAGAGCTAGCTATTAAAATTATTTACTCTGCTAAAGGTTGTTTCTAGAATAGCTAAAATAAGATTTAAAAAATATTTTACTCCAAGATATTTATAATTTCCTTCTCTAAGGCACAAAAGCCTGTCTTTTTAAGAGTGATCAGAAGTGCAAGGAAAACAAAAGTTAAAAAAGTAAAATCCTTCCCAATTAATGGCAATTTCCCCTCTTTTTGGTGTTACTGTATTGGCCAGCTTTCTGCGTTAAGCATGTATTATGTTTCTCATCTGAATATAAAACCATGTCATATTTAAAATATTCTCCCATCCTGGAACATCCTGAGGACACAGTATCATATCCTCTTCAACCAACCAATACATATACACATATCTATATTACCTAATGAGGCATTTATACCTTGGTAGCAAAAGGATAAGCACTAGCTCTCTGAGCTACATGAATAAATAAGGTGATATGGCATGTTTTTTTTAAGCAAGTGTTTTTTTCTATCTAAGTGTTCCAGTTTTAAGGAGGAACACATAAAGTAGCAGTTTGGCAGTTTGATATAGTTATGAATTCCAAAAATAGATACTGGTTTATGCTTGTGAAATGGTCTGTTAATCTGGGCATGATTAAATTATGATTAGGGCATCGACTGGGCCACGTCAACAGAGCATTGAGCCCACCCCTTGGTGGGTGGGGTCTTGAAGCTAAAAGACATGGCAAAGGACAGTGTTGGGGCAGTTTTTGAGTTGGAGTTCTCATATTGGAGTTTTGATGCTGGAACCCGGGGAGGCGAGCAGAAGGAGGAGCTTGGTGGTGAGGAAGGAAAGAAGGCCCCGGGATAGAGATGAGCCATTTGCCTGATGGTCTACACCTGGCCTTGTGGAGGAAACAGAGGAGCTAAGCCCAGAGAGAAAGGGAGCCCCGGGAAGAGAGGAACACAAGAAGCCTGAACCCTCACTGACATTGGCAGCCATCTCGCTCCAACATGTGGCAATAGACTTTGGTGAGGGAAGTAATTTATGCTTTATGGCCTGCCAACTGTGGACTTCTACCCCAAATAAATACTCTTTATAAAAACCAACCAATTTCTGGTATTTTGCATTAGCACCCCTTTGGTTGACTAATATACACAACTTCAAGAAATATATCCCAAAACTGTTTATTCTGTCCTAGGTATTTCTAATCAGAGGGACACCTTAATCTACTTAATTTCTGAAAACTAAAAGAAAAAATTCTCTTTGAACATTATTAAAATTTCATAAATGCTTCATCCTAATTTGAGACTGTGCTCAAAACTAAAATGCTAAGAACCAGATTCTGTAGGTAAACAGGCATTTCCATATTTTAGAGAAAGAGTAAACTGGTACAATGTAATAATGCATATACATACAAGTGTATTCATAATCAGGGAAAAACTCAGCAAGTTTTACTAAGAAAATATAAAATACTCCAGGTTTATTAATTTCTCTCTCATCTAACCTCCCAATATTGGCCAACATCTGTCCCCAGCTATTCATTCATTCATTCATTCATTCATTCATTCAGCAAATATACACTAGGAGACCTCATATGCCAGGTCATGATCACAGCACTGGGTGTGCAGCAGTGGATAAGACAAGATTGCCTATTGGAGGAAGCAGGCTTTACTTATCCAAATGCTGAGCAGGTATCTAAAGCAAGCCTTCGTTTAACACATCCACATTTAATTACAGTTCAATTCCTTTCTAGCCTGACATAGTTCCATCCTATACATTAAAACTTAAAGGGGGAACAAGGGAAAAAATAGATAATATGAACTTCACCAAAATTTAAAACTTTTGTACGTTAAAGGACACTATCAAAGTGAAAAGAAAACCTACAGAATGGGGAAAAATAATTGCTAATCACACATCTGATAAGCTTAATATCCAGAATATATAAAGAGAACTGCGACAACTCAACAACAAAAACATAAACAACCCAATTAAGAATGGGCAAAGGACCTGACTAGACATTTCTGTAGAGAAGATATAAAAGCACATGAAAAGATGCTCAACATCATGGTCAGCAGGGAAATACAAGTCAAAACCATAATGAGATACTACTTCATACCTACCAGAATGGCTGTTATTAAAAAAAACAGAGGGGAAGATGCTGTGGCTCAAGCAGTTGGGTGCCCGCCTACCACATGGGAGGTCTGGGTTCAGTTCCCAGTGCCTCCTAAAGAAGACAAGCAAGCGGGCTGATGTGATGGGCTGGCTTGGTGAGCTGACTCAATGAGCTGATGCACCAAATAATAACCACGAGGAAACACAATGAGAGACAACAAGCAGGAGCAGAAGTGGCTCAAACTACTGGGCACCTCCCTCCCA
>PVKH010005625.1:0-21888 GCA_004027955.1 Chaetophractus vellerosus | reverse complement strand
TTTTGGGCAGTGTAACAGGTTCCTTCTCCAAGGTGATCCAGCCTTCCCCCAAATCCAAGGGGTTCTGGGTCTATAAACTGTCTCAAGTCAGAGAATTGGTTAAAGGACTGTGACTCTCTGTTTCTATAATTCAAGCTAGGATTTTGTGTACTCAACCTAGAACTCTTCTGCTTGTACAAATCAAGTAATAATTCAGTAGTCTACCCATCAATTTTCATTTGTTCCCTTGACTGAGCCATATCTTCCTGTTTCTTATTTCCTAATATGGCTTATGTATTTTTGTGGATGTCTAGGCACGTGATTATCTTGATGAGTTATCTTTGGAGGTCAGTTTCTCTCTTGTGTCTAGGGTTTTATTATTGAATGGCTTTGTGTTAAGGTTTTTCTTTGATCTTGGTCCAACTTAGTCTAGACCTTTAGAATAGCCTGTGTTTAACTGATTAGGTTTTCTCATCTCTTCTTAATCTTATTCTTGCCCTGGATATGTGGTATGATTTTAAAAATTACACTCTTTGTGCATGTTTTCACCTTCAGAAGAAAACTTCTTTTCCTTTGTTCATTCTCCAGGAACTGTGATTTGTTCTGTTGTTTCTGTGCAGAATTTTCTCCCCAAATCCTATGGTTTCCTTTAATTCTCTCCCTCACTCATTTCCCCATTTTCCTTACACTTTTCAGTTTTGGGACACTAGTATTACAACAGTTCAATTTAACTCCCTTTCTCCTTATTTTTGTTCTCTGTGAGGCTTTTTTACCTCTGGTTTCTTCCCCATTATGTTATCCTAATCTGGGGAGCATGGTAGGGGCAATCAAGAATGATGGGGCACTCCAGAAAATTCCAATTTGTGTTTAGGTGGTCCAGTCAACAGAAACAGGATTGAGTGTACCATTTCTAGATACTGTTTTTCCATGGTCTCTCTCTCTTTCTCTAACTCCCCACTATCTCAATATACTGCAGGACTTAGGGGCTTCTGTTTTGCCCTAGGTCTCTGTTGCCTCAGGTTCTATGCCTGGATATAAGTGGTTTCCTATCACTGCTGTCATTGGCACTATAGTCTGTGTTCCTGCTGGAAAGGAGTTTGCCTCCCAAGCTGCACAAAACCAAATGATGGAGAAAAAATGAATTGGCAGGTCCAGGATGGATGTTTGTTACATGATTTATTTTTGTTTTGATTCAGAATTTCTGGAGTCTTTCTCTAGTTTCTTTTGTCCTTCAAGATTCTAAGCATATAGGATTTATCCTTTAATTCAATGAATTTCTGGGAAGTTTTGTTCAGGGAATGTCTTATGTCACCATAGTTATGATGTCATTCTCATCATAACTTCTTCATGTTGAGTAAGGGAGTAAAAAAAATTCATGAACTGGTTTATTTTACCAGCATGTTTCATTAGGGTAATGGTAATATATTTTGCTGCTTCCCAAGAAATATTTGGCTCTAACACTTATTAGACACAATGCATTATTTTTATTGCATGCTCCAATTTTATTATCAATAAATGGAGCATCAAATTACATTGATTATCTTTTCCTCTAAACATTACCTAAAACAGTGCTACAAAAATGTACGTACAAGCTAGCAGCATGAGTATCACCTGGTACATAATTTGCAGTACAGATTGTCATATCCTACCATAGATTCACTTCATTTAACAAAAATCCTAAACAATTCATATACACATTTATTTTTGAGAAGCTCAGATACAAAACATTTAAAAATATGACTGGTTTTCTTATGCACATAATAATAAATGTCATTATTATATCATTTTTATTTTCAAGGGAAAGGCATTTGTCCAAAGAATTCAATGCAAATCTATTTTCTGTTTGTGCTAAAGTCAACAGATACACATAGTTTAAAAAATTAAATTAGGTGTCTTTTCATAATTAACATGATATTTAAATGGGGTGGCAGAAATCATAATCAAAAAGGACTAGTGGGAAAATGGATATAGCTAAAGTGGTTGAGTGCCTGCTTCCCATGTACAAAGTCCTGGGTTCAAATCCCTGGTACCTCCTAAAAAAAAGGACTAGTATTTACCTTTAAGTTCAATTACAAATAAGTCAATGATTTTATGTATTTTGAATTGAAATTCATATATATATATATATATGTATATAGAGATATGTCAATGTATAAAGTTAAGCACATGAGATTTATTATACCAGGTAAAATTGTTTCTAAATTAATGGGAAAAATTAAAGAGAATGCATCAAATCCCTTATCTTTCATAATTTGAAATCAGATTACTATAGATTTAATAATTAGCTAATTATACTTTTGATTCCTATTCATCAGCATGTTTCTTTATTAATTAGAGCAAGGATATATGCATCAATTTAATAGAAATAGAAGGTGACAGATCAATCAATTCTGCAAACATGTATCATCAGGGTTAAAATTTAGAGAAAAACACTAGAAGTGTTTTAATTCTGAAATTAATTTGTAATGAAAATATACTATGAACAAAATTGGATTTCAAATAAATAAAGGCAAAAGTTTAAATGAGATCAAACTGCAGAGGTTTCCTAGGTGCCTTAATTTTGGGACCCCTGTCTTATTAAAAAAGCATTATAATAAGAATATCCATATATAAAGTAATTCACCAGAAATTAATGACAGGTTAACATACCAACTGATTAATTCTTCCTTGAATGAAATATAAAGAAATGTTTAAAATGTGTTTGTGCAGTGTAAAAAGCATGAGGTTACAAGTGAATAGCCTTGGGTAGTTATACAGAGATTATAAGCTCTGAAACTTCTTGGATAATGCAAGCACTTTGGTCTCTCTCCCAGTGCAAATAAACAAGATATTTTGAATCCATGTTACCTCACATATAATTTCTATTTCCCATCACTATTTGGGAGGGAACCCAAGAGTCACAAGGATTACAGCTCATTTAACTGGTGGGAAATGTTTTAGGTTGCAAGTTATTGGGCATTGTGCTGGCATCATGCTTTTCCTAGTTCTTGAGTAAGTCAAGTACACTCAAGAAGCTATTTTTATGAAAAATTGAAGATAATTAAAAAAAATTTAGTCAGAATTTATATTTCTAAATCACTATCAGTAAGAGAAAATTATATAGTGCAATATAGGGTATAAGGCTAAGCTTATAATTAAAATTTTATATATAGTATGACATACAATTCATTATCTGAGTCTAATTTGTTCTTGAAATGTATTAAATAGCAAATTTTAGGTAATAGATGCCTGAATTCCTATATTAAGTGATAAAAACAATAATACATGCCTAATTTATCCATAAGCTCCAACCAAATTCCACCTAAATCATTAAAACCATTTTAAATATCTTTGAAACCTCACATCAAAGATTTCCCCAAACTCCACAGCATGAATTACCTAATTTTCCCTCAGTAAATTAACAAATTGGTGTGAGTTATGTTTAGTATGCTGCAACACAGCATTGACAATTAATTGTACTTTCCTTCTTTTAATAAATGGGTTCACATGTTAATAAACAAGGAACTGATACATTAAAGTTGCAAAACAAATTAAAATACTATTTAGAAACATAAAATAAATGGAAGGTGATTTAAAAAATAAGGCTTCTTGCCAATTTGAGAGTTGGTAGAATGAATTTTGGAGATAATAGAAGGAAGTTGGAAACTAGCAGCTGTTGCTGTTAGGTGATAGTTGTAATTGAAGGATAGTGAGCTGGTAAAGGAGTAAGGGAAACGGTATGTAAATATCGATTGAAATAACAGATGCATGAAACAACATCTTATTAGAAGAACAGTTGGGCTACAAATGTAATGCAATGCATTTTATTTCCCATGAACTTGCCTTTATGTAAATATTTTCATTGGCATATGCATGAGATTTCTTATAATGGGTTTTATTTTGTTAGTGAATTTGAATAAACATTTTGGCCCAGTATTAGAACAAAAACTTGAATGTGAGAGTTTCAGAGAGGAATACATTGATGCATTGACAAAAGAATTGAAATGCACAAAATCGTTGGAAGTGTTTTTCTTTGATCTGGAGGAATATAAGCGATATTCATTTCTCTTTTCTCTCCTTTCTTCTGTATTTTAAATTTTTATCTTATGAGTATGCAATAAGTTTTAGACAGGGAAAATATAATCTTTATTAAAGAGTATTATTCACTCTTCTAGGTTTACTTTGCGTAATATATATTTCTGGATATGAAATACTAACGCGTTGAATAAGGAATGGCATATTCCCAAATTCCTTGACTTATACATTACAGAAATCAAAACCTGCTAAACAACAGAATTCATCATCTGGGGACAAATCTAAATAAAGTCACATATTCAGAGAAACCATTCTTCAAAGCCCAAACATTGATTGATAAGACTCAGTATTGTGCAGGAAAATCACCTGAAATATTTATTAATGGGTATTCACATGGTCCACCATCTTGACAGTGATTCATAATTTTTGTTTTGTTTTGTTTTAAATGGGTCCTAGACTGGTTAATTAGGGTTGGTCTGCTCATCACTATTTAGACATGTCTGACCGTACAAGTGAGAGTCACATGCTAGTTGTTCCTGTTACTCCTCTGGTTAAATGTATTAATATGAGCCTTCAGGTCTTTTAATATGGAACAGAGATACAATCGTAATTTGTTTAGATTTGATAAGCTTCTGCTATTCTCTTCTGATACATTCTAGCTGCATCTTTCTTAGTATATCAGGCATTCCTGTCTGAAGACCCTGGTATATAGCAGGCTGTGCCTTACCTCTGTTTGAAAAATCAATCACTTATCCCATGTATTAGTATACAGTTTTTTCCTCAGTTCCAGACTATTTCAAATGCTTAACAAGGTTTTAGAATGAGAGAAGAAATGGGTAGAGCAAACACTGCTAAGAAGAAGGACTATGCCTTGAAAAGAGAAGATTGTTTTGTGAGTTTAAACTGTGGCCCAAAAAGGGGGCATTTTGGCAAAGCTTAGTTTTCAAATGTGAATTTCAAAATAAGTCTCCATTAATCTGAGCATCTGTATATGGATTCTGTGAAATTTAGTTACAATTTGGGCATTACTCAAGTCTGAAATCAAGAAAGAATTAAAATGATAATGAATGATAACTAGGGAAGATGTAGATATTAAAATAAATAATACAATAAATTTGCAAGAACAGATCCATTTTTAATTTGTACTTTTGCCACTATACTCCCTAATTATGCTGGAAAATTTTTATACTGTGGAAATAATACAGGAGGGAAAATGAGTTGCACTAATATTTCTGGAAAGTAAATTGTAATCACTTCAGTTTATTGTGCCATATTTGACTTAAAAATGTACAGAAATTTTGATATAAAAAGCATAGGCTTTTTTTCTGAAAACAGGGCAAAAGAAGCAGAGTGTAAGTGTTCTGATTATTTATTTCCTGAAGTATTAGTTACCTGCATCTTACATTGAATTTAAAGGCTTTGAAATGTCATACTTCAAGTAGGTTATTTGGTTGGTTTCTGTATCCCTTGAGGTAAATTTGATGTTTATGGAGCATGTATGGTTTCTAATGGTTTCTAGTTAAAGTCACAAACCTTTACCTTCTTTTCTCTCTCCCTGCTGCAAACTTTTTAGAGTGTATCATTTCCTTTGAGTTCCATTTAATGACTCAGTCAATGCTTGCAGTTTGTTCCTTTGGGCGATCGATCGGTGTTTCCAGATTATTAACTTTCTCTGCTAATTTGTCCAATTTAGATTTCAAACCTTTATGCCCCCTTTGCATACTATTTGTCTTTTTGTCAATTTTCATTAGTAGAGCATGAGTGCAAAGCCACTAATGACAGCTCTATTGGTTCATTTGATGTCTGTACTACCCACAGAATGCTCCAAGTATTGGCTGGGGCAAAATAACTCCATGTAGTGTTTATATTGATAATTTTCTTAGCTCCCTTGATCTAATTCTAACTATTCCACAGACTTTTGAGTCAAAGCACATAAATCATACACCTTTCCTGCCGATGAACCATCTTGCCTCTTGATGACTGAACATCTGGTTCCAGTCTGTTTATATCTCCCTTCATTGTGTGGTGCCAGGTTTACTTTATTTCAAGTAAAGAAAGTTACAATAAGTTTTGAGGATTTTCTAAGTTGATCAAGTTAATTGATTATCCAATTTTAAATGTCAGAACAGTGCAGTGACGGATATTTTTTAAAATGTTGATAGAAAGGGTATAATTTAAGACCAAATTTTTATATTAGTTAATGTGTGAAACTCAAATAAGAACACATTTTTGGTCATGAAATCTTTGCATTCATATCTATGTTCTTTTATAAGGCAAGTTTATAATTTTTAAGTGCTGGTAAAATTACAGTTTTATGCAAAGTTAGTTTCATGTCTTCTTATATATATAATATATATTTGGAAACCTGGTTAAGTTATTCATGCTATAACATATGCAATAGGAATCAGATGTGAAACACAATCAAAACCTTCATTTAAGAATTCATCATTATTGCGACATCAGTAAAAACTATTATCAGTATAGATAGCTGTAAGTAATGGAATCACAATTGTTTTTAGCATAATGAAGAACAAAATCTTTTAATACATAAGAATTTCAAACTACACTGGTATACATAAATGAAATGCCATATAAATGAAATGTGTGAGTATTTATTATACTAAAACTAAAATATTATCAAACCTTTGAAACTTCTTAAAGTTTTTACCCAGGATTACATGGCCCAGAGTTAACATTTAGGGATATTTTTATAATTTTAAGTAGGACACTTAGACTATATTATAACTTATTAGGGGAATGTTTTCCCATTAAATCTTAGCATTGTATTGGCTATTCCACGGTATTGTGCTGCTATTCCAAAGTGTTCACATATTTCTTATAAGGTACCGGTAGGTAAGGTTGCCAGATGTTAGCCTGAAGAAAGACATGGAAAGTCAATGCAAATCCAAAGCAGTTTTAATGTCATCAGGAATTAGCCTCTCTGAACTTTTCAGACAGAGCTATGTTTTTATAAAAAGTGCTGTACAAATTTATAATTATTCATGTGTTTGTATAATAACATATTTTAAAATCTTTATCTGTGAATTTAGTTAAATAACGTGTTTCTGTTATATTTACCCTTTAAAAATAATATTATCTAAAGAAAAAATAAGAAGATAAAAGGCATAGGAATATTAGGCTTTTTTTGCCAGTAATGTTTCTAAATAACATGAAGATTTAAACTAGCTTCAAAAATAATCCATGAACAAAGATCCGAGAGTGGGGTATATTCTTTGAAATATTTGAACACTGATATCAAAAGAAGAAAAACAAAGAAGCTGTTATCCCTATGAATTAGGTTAAAATGATTTCATAAGTAAACAAAAAATACTTTACCAAAGTTTTTAACAGTAAATTTTCAGTAGCGTATGTACTTAGAAACACCAATCTAAAATAGTCTAGTATTAAATTAAACTAAAGTAGTTAGAATTCATTTTCCACCCACACAAAATATGTCAAGACTCAAGCTATCACTAAGTAACACACTAGGTCAGGAGCAGAAGACATTTTTATAATAGCATGTAGTCGGTAATTATTGCAATTTATACTAAATGTTCAGGCTGTGATTTTCTTTTCTTCTCCTAACTACTTTGTGGAAAAAGAGGATACTCAATATTAAAATCAGTTTATGTGACTTCAATAAAATGTAATAGACCAAATTTAAATGTAAATGTAGGTTTAGAGAGCTAATGAAATAGTTTTAAAGGGATATTAGAATATTGGATGGTCAATGAATCAATCATAGCCACCAAAATCATTATATAGTTTCTGATTTATTGATTTTGTATGTGGTAAAAATGAATTGTCTTTATAGATGACTTCAAATAAATTTTGCTAGTGAATTTTCTACTTTTATGAGTGTTCTGAAAGTCTGTATGTTTATAAGACAACTCAGTTTTCCTGTGACTGGCATTGTAATGAAAATATTTGGATATACAAATATGAAGTGAGGAATATAAATAGATGCTGCTAAATATAACAGTCTTGACTCAAAGACAGACAACTTTATTCTGACTCCTCATGAGTCAAATGGAGACAATCACACCTCTGCCTGTTCCCTTCACAGGCACACAGATCTAATACTTTTGTCAAGTATGCTCCAGCAGGATGGAATTTAAATTGAACTTATGTAAAAAACTTATAATTTTGTTCCAACTGTAAAATGCTGCTAGGATCCTGACTACCTTTTTCAAAACTTTCTAGCTAAGACCACTTAATTTCCTTTCTTATATGTAACTCTAATCCTATTTCTGAGCTAAGAGAACATAAAAATTCATAGTTTAGTCTTCAGCAAGTTAGACTAAGTTAGTCCAGTTCTCAGTGCCTAATTAACTGAGCTACTGCCAATCTCCAAGGTCCTGGAAATTAGTGACTCTACCTCCAAAAATGAACCTCAGAGACAAGTCCCCAGTTGTCCTCTGCCAGTATTAGAGATGGCAACTACAAGGTAAATAGGTGGGGATTGAGGCAAGAGGCATGGCCCAGAAGGATAAAGTTAATGGGAAGAAAATGCTAGCGAGAATTACAGGTTCTGTCCATGAGCAAGAAAATTCACTATAAATTTGAACTTACAGTATAAACTACAAAGAAGGACTCAAAAGAGAATTGAGAATAAAAATATGCCCAAAGACTGAGATAAAGTGTGGGATGGCATATAATGTCAGAATCTGATTAAAAATAGATTTCAGCAGATCCTGAAGCTCCAAAAGCAGGAATTACCTAGCTCTTTCTTTCATCTGAGATAATTCAAGTCTTCACCAGAAATCCCACATTTGGAGAATCAGAAGATTTGGATGGAGATCATTTTTAAGCCATTTTAAGCCATAAAGAACCTTAGATCATCAAGGAATATCCTAGTCAATCAAGGAATTAGCTCTTTTCCCTTCTGTCTGGCCCATGCAAAACAGAAGGGAAAGAGAATATGAAGGTAAGGTGAGTGAAGAGAAGTTTGGGGCTTTTACATAAGGTATTTTTTCCAATCTGGATCTACTTTAACATTTATAAGAAAGCAATATGTACATATATTATAAGAATTGGTTGGGGCTAGAATTGATGAAACTGGATGTTTTTTTTTTGAAATATGAGACCAGCAGACAGCAAAGGTAACATACAGATAAGACATTCACATACACATACACATACACATACACATACACATACACATACACATACACATACACATACACATACACACACCAGAAAGAAAACAAAAGAACTACAGATCATGAAATTGGGTTACAAAATTGTAAGGTACATCAAATGATGGGAAAATATAAATGCAGAAGAAACCAACAGCCAGGAAATTTGGAAATACTTAGAAGGTCCAGCTAAAGGCATCCTGACAATTTTCTGTACATTTTAGTATTTTTAAGCAACTTTATTGAAATATATTCAAACACCATACAATCCACCTAAAGTGTACATTCAAAGGGTATTGATATAATAAAAAAGTTGTGCATTCATCACCACAATCAATATTACAGCATTTTCATTACTGTAAAAGGTATCCTCTTACCACATAACAATCCCTCTCAAGCCCTCTATCCATCCCCTACCCTACATATCCATTAATCTAATTCTATCTCTATAAATGTATTTATATTTATACTTTATATAAGTGGAGTCAAACAATATGTAGTACTTTGTGTCTGGTGTCTGTCACTTAGGAAAATTCCCTCTCTTTTTTACAGTTGAATGAAATAGTAATGTATTACTAGTCACTATAGTACTTAGTTTGCTATGGGTGCATTTTAGCTCAGATGCCACCCAATTATTAACATATTTTAATAGTAATGTACATTTTTTCTGATTCATGGAAGAATATTCTTATATTTGTACTGTTAACCACACTCGTCATCTGCAACAGTGTTCACTATGGTATACAGTCCTATGTTTCATCCTTTAGCTTTTTTTCTAGTGATATATACAACCCTAAAGTCATATTGGTGCTGCTATTTACATTCCCTCTAATGTGCTAACATCACCTTTATCCAATTCCAAGCATTTACAATCAACTTTATTAACAATTCTGCACAAATTAAGCCACTACTTCTCATTCTCTATTCTCGTTTTATCTTCTGGTGACTGAACTTCTAGCTATTAACTCTATGACTTTGCCCATTATATTTAGTTCATATCGTAAGATCATACAATATTTGTACTTTTGTGTCTGGCTTAATTCATTCAACATAGTAATCTCAAGGTTCATGCATGATGTCATTTGCATTATGACTTCATTTCTTCTTACAACTGATTAATAGACTATCATTTGCATATGCCACGTTTTGTTTATCCATTCATCAGTTGATGGACACTTGGGTTGTTTCCATCAATTGGCAATTGTGAATAATACCGCTGTGAACATCTGTGTGCAAATGTCAGTTTGCAACCCTACTTTCAGTTATTCTGAGTATATACCTAGGAGTGGGATTGCTGAATTATGTGGCAGCTCTATATTTAACTTTCTGAGGAACTGCCAGTCTTCCAGTGTCTGCATCATTCTACACTTCTACCAACAGTGAATAAGTGTTCCTATTTCTCCACATCTTCTCCAACACTTGTAGTTTTCTGTTTTTTAAATAGTGGCCATTCTAAAGGTGTGAAATGATATCTCATTGTAGTTTTTATTTGCATTTCCCTAATAACTAGTGATGTTGAACAACTTTTTATGTGCTTTTTTGTCATTTGTATGTTCATTTTGGAAAAACACCAATTCAAAGTGGTTTTTTTTTGCCCATTTTTAAATTGGGTCATTTATCTTTTTATCATTGAGCTGTGGATATCTTTATAAATCATGAATATGAAACCTTTATATGGTTTCCAAATTTTTCTCCCATTTAGTAGGCTGCCTTTTCATCTTCTTAACAAAATCCTTTGAATCACAAAAGCATTTAATTTTGAGAAGATTCCATTTATCTAAGTTTTATTTCATTGGTCCTGCTTTGAGTATAAGGGCTAAGAAACCACTTCCCACCACAAGATCTTGAAGATGTTTTCCTACTTTTTCTTCTAGGAATTTTATTGTCCTGATTTTTATATTGAGTTCTTTGTTCCATTTTGAGTTAAATTTTGTATAAATTTTGAGGTAGGGGTTCTCTTTCATTCTTTTGGATATGAATATCCAGTTCTTCCAGCACCATTTTTTGAAGAGTCTGTGTTTTCTCAGTTGAGTAGGTTTGGTAGCCTTACAAAAAATAAAATTGACTGTAGAGGTGAAGGTCTATTTCTGAACTCTCAATTTGATTCCTTTGATATATATTTCCATCTTTATGCAAATAACATGCTATTTTCACCACTGTAGCTTTGTAATATATTTTAGTCAGAAGGTGTAAGTCCACCCACATGGTTATTCTTTTTTATGATACTTTTGGCTATTCAGGGTATTTCCCTTCTAAATAAATTTTGTAATTGGCATTTTCATTTCTGTAAATTAGCCTGCTGTAATTTTGATTGGAGTTGCATTTAAGGTATAAATCAATTTGGGCCAAATTGGCATCTTAAAAATATTTAGCCTTCCAATCTGAACACAGAATATCCCTTCATTTGCTTAGGTCTTTAATTTTTTAAAGCAATCTTTTGCAATTTAATGAATGCAGGTCCTTTACATCCCTGGTGAAATTTATTCCTAAATACCTATTCTTTCCGTGCTATTGTAAATGTAATTTGTTTCCTGATTTTCTCCTCAGATTCTTCATTTTCAATTTATAGAAATACTGTTTTTTGCATGTTGATCTTCTTTCCCACTACTTTCCTGAATTTGTATATTAGCTCTGTTTCATTGTTGTTGTTTTTTTTTGGGGGGGGTTCTAAATATAGACTCAAGTCATCTTAAAATAGTGAAAGAGTTACTTCTTACTTTCCAATTTGGATTCCTTTTATTTCTTTTTCTTGCCCAACTGCTCTAGCTAAAACTTCTAGAAAATGTTGATAACAGTGGTGACAGTGTGCAATCTTGTCTTTTTCCCAATCATAGAGAGAAAGCTTTCAGTCTTTCACCACTGAGTATAATGTTGGCTGAGTTTTTTCATATATGCCCTTCTTATGTTGAACAAGTTTCCATCTATTCCTATATTTTTAAGTTATTTTATCATGAAAGGCTGCTGTATTTTGTCAAATGCATTTTCTGCAGCAATAAAAATAATCGTATGATTTTTCCCCATTTGTTTTCTAATATACTGTACTAAACTAATTGATATTCTTGTGTTGAACCACCCTTGTGTACCTGGCAAAAAACACAATTGATCATGGTGTATAATTCTTGTAATGTGCTGTTGGATTTGATTTGGAAGTATTTTGTTGAGGATTTTTGCATCTATGTTCATGAGGGGGATTGGTCTCTAATTTTTTTTTCTTGTAGTATTTTTATCTGGCTTTGGTATTAAAGTGGTGTTGGCTTCAAGGAATGAGGTAGGTAGTATTCCCTCCTCTTCATTTTTTTGGGAAGATTTTGAGCATGAATATTATTAATTCTTCTTTAACTGGTTGGTAGAATTCACCTGTGAAGCTGTCTGGTCCTGGGCTTTTCTTTACAGGGAGATTTTTGAGGATTGATTCAATTTCTTCACTTGTAATTGCTTTGTTAAAGTATTTTGTTTCTTCTTGAGTCAGTGTAGGTGGTTTGGGTGTCTCTAGGAAGTTGTCCATTCTAGAAAATTGTGTAATTTATTGGCATGCAGTTGTACTTAATATTGTCTTATGATCTTTCTTATATCTCTAGGATAAGTAGTAATGCCCCTCCAATGATTTCTGATTTTATTTAATTGCATCTTCTCTCTTTTTTCCTTTGTCAATCTAGCTAGGGATTTTCTAATTTTGCTGAAATTCTTGAAGAAGCAAGGTTTTGTTTTGTTGATTGTTTCTATTTAATTTTGTTCCCAATCTTATTTACTTCTGTGTGAATTTTTTTTATATCTTTCCTTCTCCTTGCTTTAGGATGAGCTTGCTGTTCCTTTTCTAGTACCTCCAGGTATGCAGTTAGGTCTTTGGTTTTAGCTCTTTCTTCTTTAATGTAAGTGTTTAGGACAATATGTTTCTCTCTTGTCATTGCCTTAGGTATATCCCATTTTTTTATATGTTGTGTTGTTTTAATATATGTCAAGATATTTACTGATTTCTCTTGTAGTTTCTTCTTTGACCCATTGATTGTTTAAGAGTGTGCTACTTAATCTCCATATATTTTTAAATTTTCTTGTTCTCTATCTGTTATTGATTTGTGGCCCTATTCTATTATGATCAGAGAAAGTGTTCTGTATAATTTCAATATTTTTATTTTATTGAGAACTCTTTTGTGAACCAATATTTAGGTTTTCCTGGAGAAAGACCCATGAGAAGTTGAGAAGAATATATATTCTGTTATTTTTTGTGCAATGTTCTATATATGTCTGTTATGTCTAGGTCATTCATCATATTATTCAAGCTCTCTGTTTCCTTATTTATCCTCTGTTCTGATGTTCTATCCAACACTGAGAGTGGTATATTGAAGTCTTCAACTATTATTGTAGAGAAGTCTATTTCTCCTTTCATCTTTGTCATTGTTTGCTTGATGTACTTCAGGGAACCTTGTTTAGGTGCATAAATATTTATTATTGTTATTTATTCTTGCTAAAGTGTCCTTTTTACTAATATATAATGTCTTTTTTGTTTCTTTTTTTTTTTAAAGATTTTATTTATTTTATTACATATCTCCCCTCCCCCCCGCTGCGGCGACGAGCCGAGACTGGTCACTGCGCAGGCACGGCTTTCCCTGCTTGTGGGCGGCTTCTGCTTCTATTCACGGCCTGCTTTCAGTTCACGGGTGGCTGACTGTGCTCCATTCACAGGCGACCTGCCCTGCCCGTGGTGGGTTTTTGCCTGTCCGTGGCAGCTTTTTGCCCTGCCCACGGCAGCTCTGGCCTGCCCATGGCGGCTTGCCCTTCTCAAGGTGGTCTGCCCGCTAGGAGAGGTCCCCGGGAACTGAACCCGGGGCCTCTCATGTAGTATGCCAGCGCCCTATCCACTGGGCTATCCAGCCGGCCCCTTTTTTGTTTCTTATAACTTTTGCATTTAAAATCTATTTTGTCCAAAATTAGTGAAGCTATTCCAGGTTTTTTTGTTTACTTTTGCATGGAATATCTTCTTCCAACCTTTTACTTTCAGCCTATTTGTATCCTTGTGTCAAAGGTGAGTCTCTTTTAGACAGCATGTAGATGGCTCATATTTTTTATCCATTCTGCCTTTTTTCATTGTGGAGTTCAATCCATTATCCTTCAATGTTATTACTGTAAAGGCATTCCTTTGCCTAGTTTATCCTTTAACATTCTTGTGTTGTATCTTACTATATCTGTCTTTTCTCCCTTTCAGTTACCCTTACTAATAATCTTCATTTTTCCTCTCTTTTCCAAGACTCTGTCCCCTGTCTTTCCTTTTAGGCTGCAGCAATCCCTTTAATATTTCTTGTAAGGTCAGTCTCTTGATGACAAACACTCTCACTTTCTATTTATCTGTGAAAACTTTAAACTCACTCTCATTTTTGAAGGAGAGTTTTGTCAGATGAAGGATTCTTGGCTGGCGTTTTATTTTCCTTCAGTATCTTATATCATACCACTGCTTTTTCACATCCATAGTTTCTGAGGAGAAATATTCGCTAAGTCTTTTTGGACATCACTTATGTGTGGTGGATTGCTTTTTACTTGCTGCTTTCAGAATTCTCCTTTTATCTTTGCATTTGACATTCTGAATAATATGTGTCTTGGATTAGGTCAATTTGATTTATTCTGTTTGAAGGATGTTGTCTTTGGATATTAACATTTATGTCTTTCTTAAGAGGTGGGAAATTTGGAGCAATTGTTTCCTCAAATATTCTTTCTGCCTCTTTTCATTTCTCTCCTCTCTGGTATACCCATAATTCACATGTTTGGATACTTTGCTCTGCCACAATTCCCTAAGACCCTGTTCAATTTTTTCTCTTCTTTTCTATGCTCTTCTCTTTTTGAATTCAGATAGTCTGTCTTCTAATTCATTTATCTGTCCTTCTGCTGTTTCAAATCTGTTGTTATCTGCCTTTTATGCATTGATTCTTTAATTCTATAAATTCTGTTACTTTTCTTGGCAAGCTTTGAAATTTTCTTTATTCTCTCCCAGTGTCTCCTTAACATCATTTTTCTCTTTATCTATATTTTCCTCAACTTTTGCATTTATTTAGGAGATTTGCTTGAACATCATTGATTAGTTGTTTTAAATCTTGTGTCTCATCAAGATTTTTAATTTGTTCCTTTGGCTGAGCCATATCTTCCTGTTTCTTATTATGGCTTAATAATTTTTTTTCTAATGTATTGGCATCTGATAATGTTGGTGAGTTTACTCTAATTCATCTCTAAATTCTCATCATTACCTCAATTCCGTTCGTGCCTTGGAGCCATTGGAATTTCTTCCTCATATTTCACATAGGTTGTGACAGTTCCACATATTTGCATGCATTGTTTTACCTACATGGGATGCTATTCCTATCCATCCTCTTGTTTTCCTTGTTCTTTATCTGGAAAACTGACAGATTTCAATGCCCAGCTCAGAGCTACTTTCCTTGCCTTCTCTATTGAGAAAAAACTATGATTGCTGAGAGTCCACATGCTTACTGTGGATAGTTATTTAAAACACTTTAAATAGTATAATAAATTGTCACTGTACATAAAAGGTACCAGATCTAATGGGAATGAAAAACACAGTACAATTTTTTTTTAAAATTTTATGTATATATATTTTAATGCTTTTTAATTTTTAATTTTTATTTTTTATTATTTTTATTTATTCATTTTTTGACTTTGTTTTGGGGGAGGTTTTGGATTGCAGAAGAATTGCACCTGATCACTGGTGCAGGGTGTTGGTTTTGTCAGAATGTGAGGGGAAGGGTGCATCTGGGGCATATATCTACGGAATATGAATGTGTTCAAGTGGTCATGGGTTGTTGTCTCAGTGGATGGAGACCCACACAATAATCAAAAGAATACTGAGTTCCCATCCTGGGGGTCCTGCTATGTTCTCTAATAGAGTGGCAAGAATACCTAGAGTTCATGGGCAGTGAATATTGAAAGAGTATAGGCAAATACATGAAGCTCTTAATATTGATGGATGTACTTATGAAACTTGTTCTTGTGAAATTGAAACTTAGCCTAGTATTATATATTGCCTAAGAGTTACCTCCATAAAGCCTACTTGTTGCTCAAATGTGGCCTCTCTCTAAGCCAAACTCAGCATATAAGCACACTACCTTCCCCCTCCTCCCTGGAGTGGGACATGACACCCAGGGATGAGTCTCCCTCACACTGAGGGATTATTACTAAGTGACAACTAGTGACGAATTTGGAAAAAGACCCTTTCCAAAAGGGGGAAATATTAAATACAAATAAGTTTTTATGGCTAAGGATTTCAAAGTGAGTTGGGATTTCATTATAGAGGTTATGCTTATGCACATTTTCGAGCATCTCAATGGCTGCTGCAGTAAATGGTGCCTCAAGCAGGGGGCTCCTGAGGGATCTAAAGATATCTGGATACTATAGGCAAGACAGACAACCCCAGGAATTCAGCACCCTGTCAGTGGGCCTTACCTTGGAATATATGCATCTCAGAGGCTTAATCTCTGCGCTGTTCATATGCTGGTTGAGCCTTGAATCTCAGCAGAGTTGCAACACCTACTTACCGGCTCACTGGACTCACCCAGGACAACTAACGAAAAGATGAGTATGGACAACACCCATCCCACAAAGTAAGAGTAGCTACAACTGTAAGCAAGACAGTTGCACCTATCTACCACATGGGATTTAAGTCCCCTCTCAACTGGAAGCAGAGTGGGCATCACCATCCACAAATCCTCAAGTTTGAGGAATGAATCAACATAGTTGAGTAATCCAACTTTGGACAAAATTACACTTATTATTCTAGTAATGGAAGATCTTATAATATTGATATAAAGGCAGTGGTCACCAAAAGTTCTGAGGGGAGACGGAAGAATAGGTGTAACATGGGACATTTTTGGGACATTGGAATTGTTCTGCATGATATTGCAATGATAGATATGGGCCACTATCCATTTTGTCAAAACCTATAAAATTGTGTAATGCAAGTGTAAGCCATAATGTAAACTATCAACCATGGTTAGTAGCAATGTTTCAATATGTGTTTATCAGTTGTAACAAATGTACCACACTAATGAAAGATGTTACTGGAGAAAAGTGTGGGAGGGGGACTGGATGATTTATATGGGAATCTCCTATATTTTCAATGTAACATTTATGTAATCTAAAGCTTCTTTAAAATAATAATAATAATTATTGTTATAGTTATTTATGTAGTGACTAGTTTACAAGTTTCTTGAATGTAGGAGTCATATATTATTGATTAATCTCTTTATCACTAGTAATTTGGTCATGCTTGACACAAAATACCTCCAGAATGGAAATTGTGTTGTAATATCTGTATAACTGTTTAATGTGGAGTTCACATTCTCTAAATTGATTTATACTCTATTATAAACATCCATTATAAACTTAGATAACATCTATTATAGGAAGGAATTCCACAGAGAGAGTAGAAAGTAGAATAAGCTATTTCACGTTTGTTTAGAAAGTAAGTAAGAATCAAGGATATGATTACAAACTGAAAAGCAAGATAGTAAAGGATTCAATAAGAATACAGGGTACTAAGACCATTAAAAGATTACCAATTAAAGGTAATCATTAAAAGAACAAACCTTCCTAAATACCAATACATTTAAAATAAATAATAAAAGCAAAGAAAACGTATTAAGTGGCAAAAGACAAACAAAGTTATGGTGTATTCAGGTTTGGCCAAAAAATATTGAAAACAAGTGCAGAACATCTGTGCATGAGGGAACCCAAGATTGTAAAAATACTGGTCAAATAAGTCATGAGTCGTGACAATAGATTCAAGAACCAGCATGAAGAGGCTACAACTGATCAGTTATTTAAATATCAAAATAAATAATGATATGGATAGATTATAACTCTTTGAATAATGCTAATAGAAATAAATGTATTGATTAAAAAACAAGAGGGATATAATGGAAAACTTTCTTTTAAGGTAGGAAGCCAAGTAATCAATGTAGGTGGTATGATAGAGTTAGAAAAAAAATCAACATTTGCAACCATACTAGAAATAATTAAAGGGACAATCATTTATCATGAATATATGACTTGTCAGTATTGGGATGTTTTCAGAATTTCAAAATATGTTCTCAGAAATTCCTTACAATTTCAAAGAGAAAAAATAATTTTACTGGACAAACTTGGGAGCTCTTTAAGCAAGTGTGTGTAGTTAGCAACACCAATAACTGGGGATACTAATATTGCATACTGCACTAAGAAAGACACAACATGAAATCTGTGAAAATTTTGCCAAAAAGTTCAAAATATGAATCTAATTATGAGGAAACATCAGACAAACCCCAAAAAAATACAAATAACTGTAACCATTATATATGATGAAGAAAACCTCAGAAACTATATTAAATTAAATTAAACTAAAGAGGGAAGACAAAAGACAATAAAAACTGCTATGCAAGTAGAATTGGATCATGGAATGGGAAAAAAAGAAAGTTACAAAGGATATTACTGTGACAATCACTGTCAATATCTTTTCCCTTTTTAATAATTGTAATAAAATTAAATAGTTTGATAATTTAAAAGAAAGCCACTGTTCAAAGTTCTTAAGAAATAAACTATTTAAGCATTAAGGTGGAGTGTGCCTTTGAATTATGCATATTTGTATATATATATATACAGGGACACAGAGAGAAAGAACAGAGGGATTGGGGAGACAGAATGAGAGCAGAGAGAGACAGTGACAGAAAATGTAGTAAAATGTTAAAAAAAGGGGGGGTGAAATGAGCACAGTGTAGAGGGAAGTTCTTTGTATTATATTTTTAACTTTTCTGTAACTTTGAAATTACTTTAGAATTTTAAAATGTTCCAAAAATAGCATAAAAGACAGTACCCCTATAAGAATGATTCCTCTTATTTCTCTCCCTCTCAAAATATATTTATTTAGGGTAGAAGCTTATGGTCACAAGGCCATAAAGAGTAAATTACTTCCCTCATCAAAGCTTATTGCCATGTTGGAGCAAGACGGCTGCTGACGAATCAGCTGTAGGCTGTAATACATCTCATCTCTCTCCCAGGGCTCGTTTCTCTCTGTGCTCAGCTGCTGCTCTTCTCTCTCCACAAGGCCAGATGAAATCTATCAGGTGAATAGCTTGTCTGTCTTCCCGAGGCCTCTGCTGTGTCTAATGGAGCCTTCTCTCTTTCCTCATGTATCTGTTTCTCTCTGTATTTACTTCCCATGGCTCCAGCATTAAAACTCCAACTAACTCCTCTGCCTTGTCATTTTCTCTGTGAGTCCCTGCCCACCTACTAACTTGGCTCAATCAAAGCCTTAATATAATTTAATCAAGTAAGAGTGAAACCTCTGAATCCAAACCAATCTAATATGCTCAGAGGAACAGACCAGTTCACAAACAATCCAATATTTATTCTTAGAATTTATAATACCAAATTGTTACATCAAAGAATAAATTGTTTCATGTGAAATGATGCAGAATTAAGCCCTTTTCCTAACATCCAACACCATTGTGGTCATGACTCATTCAAATTTTCTAAGCTTCAATTTTATATTCTGAAAATATGAATCATTTTCTTTTATATATAAAATTGTGTTGTATTTTATAAATTGTATTATAGTTCTTTTATCCTTTAAGTTCTATCAATATAAAAAATTGGTATTATTGTTCTATTTTGCTACTTCCTAACTCCATTTTAATTTACCCTTCTGTTTAATCCATCATGTCACTTCCTATATCCTATTTATGTTTCCTTCAGGAACTGCAAGCCTGTTTTCTGTTGTTGATTCCACCAAAAACCTATGTCAGTGGCACTGGTATACCAGAGAGGTTTAGTTCTCCATTTTCCTTATAGATTAAAATTTCAACTTAATTTGCATTGCATTTAAAGCAAAATGTAATCCAAGTTATGAAATCTTTCCATCATTTCTCTTTAGAATATAAATTAGTATAAATCTGCACTCTTTGAATGAAATTTAATGTAGTTTGCATCAGGACTAATGAACAGTAACCAAAATTCTTTTATAAGTATTCATGGTTATATGACAAACTGAACATTGTTTCCTTGCCTGTCTTTGACTTAGTTATGAATATGTTTGCTAAAAATCCCTTATAACACTTATATTCATTTCTGAACTGTGTTTAGTCAATGATGCTTCAATGTACTTGTGGCACAAAATTCAATTCTGTTTATCCCACAACAGTTACATGACCTGCAGGTTGTGTTAATTTCATCTCTTTTTTTATTATACATGTAAATAATTATAAATGGGAAAAATGAAGGAGATATAGTTTTGTCAAAATAAAGTAAAATTAAACAAAATTTAAATAACCCAGTTTTGGCTTAGGAAGACATGGTGAGCTAATTACACTTTCAAAGGAAGTAAAGCTCAATTAGTTCAGGAAGAATATCAGTGAAGACCTGTTATTCTTGCTAATGTTTTCTTGGTTTATCCCATTAATTACTAACCACTGCATTAGTTAGCATAAACCATTTATACTTCTGGATAAATTTAATCTTGAAACATTTAATTTTGTGGTTGTTTTAATGGTTTTTAAATTTCCATTGAAGCAAAATTTTAGTAAAATATTTCTAGTTCATAAGAAAGGATTAATTTGCCACCCTTTTTAATGTGGGTAATATCCTCCATATATCTATTGAATTAATGGTTTAAATTACACTGGAATTATTACTATTGTATGTCCATGTCTTACTTAAAGTCTGTATTCTTCCTAGGCTCTCTCTGCATTTCTCTTTGTCTCAATTTCTTTATTCCTCTCTACCTCTGTCTCTTTGCCTCTCTCTTCTTCTTGCCTCTTCTTTGTCTTAGTCTTTCTTTCTCTATTTCCCTATCTCCTTGCAAGGATATAACCTGTTCCCCGAAATATCAGACTGCAATTTCCTTTCAGCACAGCCTTTGGTCTCCAGTCAAACTGTGATGTGCCTGGTCATGTTTCATTGAGCACCTGTGAAATACTGGTGTATGATGTATTGATAAGAAGGTCAGAAAACAATAATTTAAAATTGCTTTCTAAATTCAGACACACATGAACAAAGTAAAATCAATCATTAGTTAAGCATATATGTGAATACATCCAACCTGGTTGTTTTGAAAATCTATAAAATTCATAAAAGCTTAATGAAATGAGGAAAGGCGATTAACCCAAAATATTACCAGTATTCATTAGAGATAATTAAGTCTTTCAGACAACTGATAAATGACATGGCATTACTGTGAAAAGTCAAAATGTGTGGGAGAACACCACAGTTACCACTTCCAACATGGTCTTCTCTCTCATTTCATTTTATTAAATTCAGAATGAAAAAGCAGATTGAATATAAAAGCAATGTTAATTGAAATTTTATTTTTATTCTGTATTAAGTTAGAACTTTTAAAGAACAATGGGAAATATCTAAGGCATGTAATTTACTTTTCAAAAAAGGTTTGATAGCATTAAGTTAAATTTAATTTGAAATGAGGTGATATTTTTGACATTCTTAATTAGATCAACTTTATATTAGACAGCCAGAACTATATTACTTTTTAAATTACATCAGTATTGAATCAATATCTAATCCATTCTCAAATAGTATGTGTTAACTTACATAATTTTCTAAATGCAAAATGCAATAAAATATTATCTTTCTAAATTCCAAATTTCAAACAAATGTGGGTATGATTGAGGTTTAAGGAAAATTTTGAAGTTTATTTTTGTCATCACATATTGAATGTCATCAGAGATAAAATGATGGAGAAAGAAGTTGAGTCAGAGAAAGGGATAGAGATGGA
>PVKH010005624.1:0-21885 GCA_004027955.1 Chaetophractus vellerosus | reverse complement strand
TTCTCTTCTCCTTCTGGGACACCCATGACATGTATGTTGCACAGGTCTTGCTGTCATTTATTTCTCTGAGACCCTGTTCAATTTTTTCCATTCTTTTCTTCATCTGTCCTTTTATGTTTGCTTTCAGAGAGCATGTCTTCAAGATCACTGATCCTTTCTTATACCTCCTCAAATCTGCTGTTATATGCCTCCAGTGTATTTTTAATTTCATTTATTGTGCCTTTCATTCCCATAAGATCTGCTACTTTTCTATGAATGCTTCCAAATTCTTCTTTGTGTTCACCCAGTGTCTTCTAAATATCCTTAATCTCTTTACTCACTTCATTGAATTTATTAAGATTTGTTTGCACATCTATGACTAGTTGTCTTAATGACTTTATGTCATCTGGAGGCTTATCTTTTTCCTTTGACTGGGCCATATCTTTCTATTTTTTGGTATGGATTGTGCTTTTTTGTTGGTGTCTTAGCATCTGGCTTACTAGATGTGTTTATTCTGGATGCAGTTTCTCTCTTTAGTTTATGGCTTTTTTGCCTTTTCTCCCTTACCAGTTGTGTAGCAGGAACTGAGGATGTATTTAATACTGCAAACTGTGGAGGCTGAAGCTGTCCACTTTACCCCAGAAACCAATGAGGCTTCTCCCATCTTTCTCCTCTGTCAGGGTTAGGGAAAGAGCCACCGCTGTGTGTAATAATTGAAGTCATGCAGGGCAAGACTGTCTGTAGTTGCCCAGAGAGACTGATGGAGTTGCATGCCCCCTCCTCCACTGCCTGGGGCAGGGATGGAGCTGCAGGTGTGGGCAATAATCTATGCTGTGTGAGTCCAAAACAACCACAGTTGCCCAGGTAGACTGACATAGCACTGGCCACCCTCCTCACTGCCATGGGATGGGATAGACCCTCTAGAGTACCCAACAATTTAATCTGTGTGGACAAATGTGCCCTGAGAGGCTGAGGGAGTGCTGTCCCTTCTGCCTTTTAGGGGAGTGGGTATGGAACCATAGGCACTCAACAGTCCAATCCATGTAACCAAAAATGACTGCCATTGCCTAGAGAGCTGAGGAATCACCAGAGCCCTCCTATCATATTGGGGGATGGACCCACAGGCACCAAACAGTTTAGTCCCTGTAGGCTGAAAATGCCTGCCATTGCCTGGAAAGCCTGAGAAAACACCAACTCCCTCCTATCCCATTGGGGGTTGGGGGTCTATCCACAGGTACCCACCAGTCTAGTCTGTGCAGGCCAAAAGTGTCTTCCATTGCCCATAAAGGCTGAGGAAACACACCTCCCCTCCTGTGGCAGTTTGGTATTGTTTATGAATTCCAAAAATAGATACTGGATTGTGTTTATAAACTGGTCTGTTCCTCTGAGCATATTAGATTGTATTAGACTCAGAGGTTTCACTTTTACTTTATTAAATCACAATTAGGGCTTTTATTTGATCACATCATTAAGGCAACTCAATTTGAGTCTCTGCCTATAGCTAGCCTACAGCTGTGGGCTATATAAACAGATGCTTAATCAAAGACAGGGAAGTAAATACATGGAGAAGGAGAACACACAGAGTTTCCTTTTGGACACTGGAGCTCTGGTGAGAGAGCCAAGCCATTCACCTGATAGTTTGCAGCTGAAGAGACCAGAGCCCTGAACAGCTGAGAAAGCCTAGAAAGAAATGAGCCCTCGGGAGAGAAACAAGCCTTATGCTAGCCTACAGCTGAGATTGGAAGGAGCTGTGACTATGGAGCTTTAGGAGGAAGAGGAAGGCTGAACCCTCACAGATATTGGCAGCCATCTTGCTCCAACACATGGCAACAGACTTTGGTGAGGGAAGTAAGTTACTCTTTATGGCTTTGTGACTGTAAGCTTCTACCCCAAATAAATATCTTTTATAAAAGCCAACCAATTTCTAGTATTTTTGCATCAGTAACCCTTTGGCTGACTAATATACCTCCTATCCTACTTGGAGGTGGGGATGGAACTACAGGTGTCCAACTGTTCAGTCTGTGTGTGTCAAAAGCACCTGTAGTTACCAAGAGAGGCTGGGGAAACACGGCCCTCTATTGTCCTATCAGGGGTGTGTGTGTGGGGGTGAGCCACTGGCACTCAAAAGCATCTGCATTGCCCAGATAGGATGAGGAAATACCAGCCCTCTCCTATCCTATGGGGGGGAGGGCAGGGGGAGCGAGAATCAAAGGTGCTTAACAAACCAGTTCATGTGGGCCAAAAGCGCCTGTAGTTGCCTGGAAAGGCTGAGGAAACACTGCTCCCTTCCTATCCTATTCCAAGGCATGGATGGAACTATAGGTGTCCAAGTGTCCAGTCTGTGTTGGCCAAAAGCACCTGCAGTTTCCCAGAGAGGCTGAAGAAACACCAGCCCCCTTCTATCCTATAGGGTGGAGGGTTGGAGATGGAATTGAAGGTGCTCAACAAACCAGTTTGTGCGGACCAAAAGTGCCTGCAGTTGCCCAGAGAGGCCAAGGAAGCACAGCTCCTCTCCTACCCTATTGGGGTGTGGGGATGGAGCTTCAGGTGTCCACCTATTCAGTCTGTGCCAGCAGAAAATGCCTACAGTTACCCAGAGAGGGTGGTGCAGGTCCAGCCAGATTCTGCCCTGCTGGAGGCAGGGCTGGAGCCTAGGTTAGGGCTGCAATCCAATCTGGGTGGATAGAAGCCAGTCCCTACCTTCACTGTGATTTCCAGTCAGCCCTACTTCCTCTCATGCCAGGGGCAGAGTTAAAATGGCAGCCTCTTTCTGGCTTGGACAGGTTCAAACTTTATCTGTTCTTAGGATTATACTTTAGTCAGCTGAATTTACTCATCAGTAGCTGAAGTCGGTAGCCAACTGTCTCTTCCTCCCCCATTTTTGGGAAATGGAGCTTCCAACTCCAGCCATGGAACAGCTCCTGGGGTAGCTTTTGCTACCAGTGGAGGATGGGCACTGTCCTCCACAGTGTGAAATGCTCTACTCATGCAACTTCATTTCAGATAGGCAGTCTCCTCTTTCCATTCTTTCCAGGATGTTGCATGATGCTATTCTGGTTTCCTGAACCCCCCAAAGAGGTGCTTTAGATAGCTCTGGGTGATTACTAACTGCCCTGTAGGACATGCTGACTCTTGGAGCTCTTAACTCAGCCACCATCTTGTTCCTCCCCCCTATTACAACCCTTTTTCATTGTAAAAATATCAGTTCCATATACTAATTGTTAGCACTTTGTATAACACTTTGTATGCCACATTTACTATTCTCCAATTCCAACTGAATAAAAAATATTGTCATATATTGCAATTGTGACCAAATAAGACTTATATAAAATATTTGTATAGTGGTTAAGAACATGAACTCTGGAGTCAGAACAGGACAGTTATGGTACTTATTCAATAGGGTTGATGTGAGGATTAAATGACTTAATATTTGTAAAATTCCTAGTAAACACTATGTAAGTGTTAGCTAGTATTATAATAATTGTATATAATCTATAATCATTTCATTGAAACCATTGATGATAATAGAAAATCAATCAGGAGGTATTGTTATGATATAATCTGGAGCACTCAGATGAGTGAGCTCTAGGATCTCAATCTTCACTACACCCATGGATCACTGTAAGGAAGTACACAGTAGGCTTTCACAGACAAATAAATGTTTTTAATGACAAAGAAAAAGTAGTAGAATGGATTTGGTATCATAAATGAAAAAAAAAAGGATGATAATTATAAAGACTTTTTAAAAAACTGTGATGTTTTAGTAAATGCCAAGTACTATTACTCTTATGATGGTCAATGCTTAAATCCTTTGTTGAGAAAGGCAGGTTATAAATAAGTATTTCCACCATTTTGTTTTCTATTTAATTTTTTTGCTCCTTTTTTCTCCTTTCCCATCTTCTATTAGATTAATCGTGTTTTCTGTTTCTACACTTTTCTATCTGTTGCTTTGGAAGTTATATATTTTATCCTTATTTTTTAGTTGCTACCTGTGGTAATTTGATATTATTTATGGATTCGAAAAAGAGATAATGATTGTGTTTGTAAACTGGTCTGTTCCTCTGGGCATGATGCCCTTTGATTGATTTAAATTCAAGGGCTTTATATTTACTTGATTAAATCAAGATTAGGACTTTGATTTGAACACATCACTAGGACATGCAGGATTGAGTCCCTGTCCCCTTGGTGGGCTGATAAAACAGACTCAGAGAACAAGAGGAAGAGAGACAGCTCCATAGACACGAAGAGGCCCTGGGAAGAGAAATGAGCCTGATATTCTACAGCTGACCTTGTGAAGAGAATGGAGCAGCTGAGCCCAGAAAAAAATGTGCCCTCCAGCCTACAGCTGACATCAGAAAAAGCTGGACCCAAGGAGCCTTATGAGGAAAGAGGAAGGCAGAAGCTTCACAGATTTGGGCACCTATCTTGCTTCAACATGTGGCAACAGACATTTGGTGAGAAGGTACCTCTTATGGTACCTTGAGTTGGATTCTTTAGGGCTTTGTAACTGTAAGCTTTTACCCTAAATAAATACACTTTATAAAAGCCAACCGATTTCTGGTACTTTGCATTAGCACCCCTCTCTGCTGACTTATACAGAATTTGGTACCAAGAAGTGGGGTCATGCTTTTGCAATTACCAAAAATGCTGAAATAGTTTTATAAATGGGTAAGGGGTATTTTTTGGAGGAATTGTGAGATGCTTAATAAAAAGGCCTAGATTGCTTTGAAGAGACTGTTGGTAGGAATATAGACACTAAAGAGACTTTTTTTCCTCTTATGTTATTCGATCTTTTAAAGAGACTTTTTATGAGGCCTTAGAAGTAAATGATGGAACTATTATTGGGAACTAGAGAAAAGATGATCAGTGTTTTAAAGTTGCAGAGAACTTAGCAAGATTGACTCCTGATGTTACATGGAAGGCAGAATTTTAAAACTATGAACTTGGACATTTAGCCAAGGAGATTTCCAAACTAAATGTGGAAAATGCAGCCTGGCTTCTCCTCGCAGCTTATAGTAAAATGCTGGACAAGAGAGATAAGCTGAGAACTGAACTGTTAGGCACAAAAGAAACAGAAAACGATTCTGGAAATTCCAAGCCTCTGGAAATCAAGCTCCCAGATGATAGTGCCCCATTTGAGGTGGGCCCCCACGAGGCCCCAAGGAGAAGAAACCATCATCTTGAGAATGACTCAGAGTCTTTGAAATCTAATGGAGTATACCCCGAAGGTTTACAGAACTGTAGGGGACCCATGACTCATGTTTCCCTCCCAGTTTCTTGCTATGATAATGCAAATGTTATTCTTTGTCTGCCTCTTTGTATTTTGGAAGCAGATCAATTGTTTTATAAGTTTCAGAGGCATACAGCCAAACAGGACTTTGCCCCAAGACAAACTGCATTTCTATAAATTGATTGTGATGTGATTTTATACTTAGCATTTTAAGTTTTTTGAATATTGTAATGTCTTTTTGGAATTCAGAGGGTGGAGTGTGGCAATTTGATATTTATGAATTCCAAAAAGAGATATTGATTATGTTTATAAACTGGTCTGTTCCTCTGGGCATGATGCCCTTTGATTGATTCAAATTCAAAGGCTTTATGTTTACTTGATTAAATCAAGGTTAAAGCTTTGATTTGACCATGTCATTAGGGTATGCAGGGTTGAGTCCCTGTCCCCTTGGTGGGCTGATAAAACAGACTCTTACACAGAAGTAGATATACAGAGAAGAAAAACACAGAGGAAGGGACAGCTCATAGAAATGGCAGAGGCCCTGGGAAGAGAGATGAGCCTGATATTCTACAACTGACCTTGTGAAGAGATAGAACAGCTGAGCCCAGAAAGAAATGAGGCCTCCATCCGACAGCTGAGATTGGAAGAAGCTGAGCCCATAGATCCTTAAGAGGAAAGAGGAAGGCTGAATCCTCACAGATTTTGGCAGCCATCTCGCTTCAACATGTGGCAACAGACATTTGGTGGGAAGGTACCTTTTATGATACCTTGAGTTGGACTCTTTTGGGCCTTGTGACTTTAAATTTCTTCCCCAAATAAATATCCTTTATAAAAGCCAACAGATTTCTTGTACTTTGCATCAGCACCTGTTTGGCTGACTAATACAGGAGACAATGGAAATTAAATGCAATTCATAATCCTGGACTGGATCTAATAATGGAGGAGAACAGGACTGAAAGGAAATTACTGGGACAAAATAAAAAATTGGAATTACAGGCTGTCAGACTTATATCAATGAGAAATTTCTTGAACTTGGAAGTATCAGAGTCTCTGGCTGGGGGCTGGATTCTGGAGCATTGACAACAAACTCACATATTACATGAGGACTTAAGGAATGGCTGCCCGGATCTACCAGATTTCAGGAAAGAGCTGACTTGTTCGAACTGTTTACACTTTTTAGCCAAACGAATTGCAATTGAATGTGGACACAAATTTTGTTATGAGTACTTCTTAAGAAGTTCAAAGGAACCCCCCGGGACATCTGCCTTGTATGCAAGGATATATACTAGTTGAGAGATCCAAGGTATAACCTGCAGCTAGGAATGATGGTTGTAATAGCATAGTACCTGAAACCTCACTTAATAGATTTCAGAAATCATTTTGTGAGATACATGATGAAAAAGTGAAGCAATTCTATGTGATAGAGCAGGTGCCCCTTTGGGAGATATGTTTTCTGTCTCAGAGCACAAGTCTCATATAATGTTCACCATTGAAAAGGCAAAAGAAATCTTCAAGAATGAGGTCAAAGAAATTCTTAATTTTCTACACAAGGCATTAAAGTCTCCCAAGAGAAGACTTCCCTTGGAGAAAAATGAACAGGTACCAAGCTGTAGTTCATCAAAGTACCATCCCAAGATGATTAACCTTCCCAAGGTGGTTTGAGAGGTTTGAGCATGAAACAAGGATGTCTAGAATGGATGGGGAAGCAGATGTGGCTCAAGCAATTGGGTTCCCATCTACCATATGGGAGGTCCCGGTTGTTTCCTGGGGCCTCCTGGTGAAAGCGATCTGGCCCGTGTGGTGAGCTGGTGCAACAAAGACAAAGAGGAGAGACAATGAGAGACACAACAAACCAGGGAGCTGAGGTGGCTTAAGCAACTGAGTGCCTCTCTCCTACATTGGAGGTCCCAGGATCAGTTCCCAGTGCCTCCTAAAGAGAAGACAAGAAGAAGAGAAGACAAGCAGACACAGAGGGCACACAGCAAATGGACAGAGAGAGCAGACAGCAAGCACAAAAACAACAAGGGGGAGGGGGGATAAGAAATTTTTAAAAAATAAAATTAAAAATTTTTAAAAAAAGAATGGATGAGAACATGTTCAGTGGATATAACCCTGGATGGGGAACCTTCGAGTCCTTATCTTATTATGTCCCTGGATTTGAAGAGTGTGGTTAATACAAGAGTCAAGCAGGACCTGATTCACCATATTGAAAGATTTGATTATCCTGCCATCATGAGACCCCCAGACCTTTACCTCTAGAATACATCATTGGGAGGTGATTGTAGGAAAGAAAAATTAGTGGGAAATAGAAATCTGAAAAGCATATTTGGTTAGAAAGAATGTCTCTTTCTCCAATAAGAATTTATATTTGTTGAAGTGTGCTTGGCATGGACATTACTATATTTTCTGTAACCCCAATTCTTTAGCATTAGTTCCTTTTGCAAAGTCTATTACAAGCAAGGTGGGAATTTTACTAGATTACCACTTGGGGGCTATTTTATTTCATGATGTTATGAGACTGTCCCCTTTTTTGTTTGTCAGTTTGCCATTAGGACCACTGCATCCTATCTTCTTTCCTTGTTCTCACACTAGACATGGGGATTCTGTACCATTAATTATCTTCCCAGTAACCAAACCTTAAAGAACAAAAACATCCCTTTAGCACTTCTAAGAAAAGAAAAAGAAAGAAAGAAGAAAAAAAAATCTGGATTAAGTTAGGGAGCCTTGGAACAAGCTGATTGAATGATAAATAACATGTAGACATGGTTGCTGCTTTGAGGAGTTTATAATTAGACTCATAATAATATACATTGACATAGTTTATCAGGTAAAGACTGAATTAATTGGCAGAAACAAAATACTATTTACTTTCAAAATTGTAATTGCTGAAATTTTTAACCAAGCCCTAATAAAGCACTGACAAAGTTAGCATTAATTTTTATAACAGTAATTTTAAGAACTGTATATATTGACTTGATAATAATCAGTAGAGATTGAGACTGAGCATTCAAGTTGACATCTATATACTGGAAATTATACAAATATTAAGATTTAATAACATGAAGGAAATATTTTTTATTTATATGTACCTGACACAAACTGAGATTAATATATTAACCAGACGATGTCTCTTAAATTTACTATCCCTTTGACTTGGTCTTGAAAGGGGTGATCATTGAAAATTAAGTTATTTGCAGAAAACTTTTCTTGGGAATGTAACACTAACAGAGGTTATAATTTTTCTTACATTTTAAAAGTTTTTTTTTTTATAAATAGTCTACTCTTAAAATGTATCCTAAAATTTTTGTATATTAGGATAACTTTTTCTAAAGAGATATAGTCATAAAATCATTATTGTCTTACCTTTAACTTACGGTGTTTGGTACATTTCTATAATTTCATGTGCTTTCTTTTTCTTGGTTATTAAAGAAATTGCATGAATAATAAACTGTCAACAGTTTGAATCTAAGGAATATCTAATTAAAGTTAATATTCATTGAAAAAAATCTCATGAACCTGATAGCTGTACTTAAGATGGTTACATAAGTGAACATCCTTGTTTTTAGGAAATGTACATGGAAGTGTTAAGTATTCAAGAAGCATATTGTATATGTACTAGTCAGGGTTCTCCAAGAAAACAGAACCGACAGGATATATATGTATATATAGTAAATATATATATATAGTAAATATTATGAGATTTGTTATAAGAATTGGCTCACACAATTGTGGGGGTGGGTTAAGTCCGAATTCCAGGCCTCAAGGTAGGAACTCCAATGAAGGTTTTTGATGAATTCCTCAGGAGAAGCTGACTGGCTGAAGCAGAGATGGAAATTCTTCTCTCTGACTGCTAAAATCAGCAGTTCTCTCTTTAAGGCCTTCATCTGTTTAGATGAGCCTTCTTTTGTTGCCGAAGGCAGTCTCCTTAATTGACTGTAGATGTAGTCAGTCAGCCACAGATGCAACCAATAGACTGATGATTTAAATCCACAAAATATTCTCACAGTAACAATCAGGCCAGTGCCTGCTTGACCAAATAACAGGGCACCATAATCTAGCCAAGTTGACACATAAACTTAACCATTACAGTATACAACTATGCTTAAATGTTTAGAAAATAGGTAGATATATAGACAGATAAACATATAGGTAGGTAGGTAGATAGAATGATACAGCAAATGAGGCAAAATGTTAAAAGTTGGTGGGTCTGTGTACCTGGATGGGGGCTATGTTGGGGTTCTCTTTCCAGGTTTTATATTATTTTTGCAACTATTCTGTAAGTTTGATATTATTTCAAAATAAAAAGTTTTTTTTTAAAAGAAGAAACAGTTTGCAAAACATTTTATATAGAAATAGTTTTTTCTTATTTCCCTTTGAAATATTTCTAAGACTAGGTTCGTTTTCAAGTAGAATGACTTACTTTAAAGAATTTTAAGAAGATATATGCCATTGATATAGAAACTTTAGTAACATAGTTTAGAAAGTTCTGAATAATATGGATTGGTGGATTTAATAGTAGAGGAATATGAACATACTTAAGATTCTTTGTTTCCAGATGTTGGAGGTAAAGTTAAATAATTAAATGCTTATGCAATTTTTCCCCAAAGACTTTCTTCATACCAGTTAATCAAATTTAAAAGGTTGTTATTACTTACTTTTTCTTAATTATCAAAACAAAAAGAAAGAAATAAAATTGCACAGGCATATGTTGAGTACTGTGTGTAAATAGGAAAACAAACAAATAAAACTATTTTTGGACCTATTTTAGAAGGCTTTTCCTTCAAGGTTTCTGACCAAATATATAGATGGAAATAATTGATCTTTTAACTTTATCTTCTCCGTTGGAAAGAGTCAGAAATCATTGTGCATTTAGATTGAGTCAGTTTAATGGCAAAATAAGGTGGAAAACCAGCTATTTTTCTGATTATTTTGAGAGAAAATACAATGGTTCCCTATTGCCTCTCATATAAAATAAATCTTTAAGAGTTGATTCTTTACATAACCCTAATGCCATTCTTACATTATTTCTTTTTACTCTCCCTCTTGGCCTCTGCATCAATACAGTATTTTAAAATTTCAGTTTTATGCTCCTCATATTTATGACTTCTTGTTCCCTCTTTATAACATTTCATATTTATCACTCTTTTCTAGATCTTACTCAAAACTTCCCAAGTCCTTCCTTGTCTAATCACACCCCATTTAAAATATCTCCATTCAGGATTTGTTCAGTTTTTACTAGCTTTAAGCAAGGCTGTATTTTAATAATCTATATTAATGGAAGAGTCAAAGGATTAAAGGAACTAAAGCTTACAGAACACCTACCATTAACCAAGCAGCGTAATATACGGTTTCACATTAACATTGTTAATTCTTTATAGAAGAGAAGGTTGTGGTCATAGAGTTTGAATGTCTTGCAAACAGTCTCAAAGCTGAAAACTGGCAGAACTCAGATTCAATCTCAGGACCATCTACCTCTAAACCCTAGGTCTTCTCCATCTCACATACTGCCTCCTAATCCAAAATGGTGGATGATTCAAAAATAAATCCTATTTAACTTTGGGAAAAATGATTTGGTATTGACATTTTAATAGCAGTGTCAGAAATTATATAAGCATATGTCAAACCAAATAATAAGCATGAACTATAAATTTTTTATAAAGATGTTTTCTCTTAGGCTGCTGCAAAGCCTGAGTTCCGTTCCTTGAGCTTTGATTGCACAGTGGTTATAGGTTTGGAATGCCTTATAAATTATTTTCCCTACAAATTTTTTGTTGTAATTAATATCTTGTAATTTCAACTATATTTTGTTAAGATTATAAGCAGAGGCCATGTTTTATTCTTTATTTCCCACAAATTTTCTAGTTACAGAGTAGTTATTCAGTAAATATTTGTTGGTTAACTATAATTAATCAGAAAACCCAGTTTTCCTCATGAATGGTTAATTTTGGAATGTATAATAATAATTCATAAAAACTTCTGCATCAGAGAAGACAGAATTCCCCTCCATATTAATACAAAAAGAAAATTACTCTGGTGTAAGAAAATCATCACCTATAAAATGTATGTATAAAGTAAGTAATATATCAATAATCAATATTCAATGAAGTTTTTTTCTCAAGCTCTATTTGTATTCACTTCTATTTGAAACCTCCCTTATCTTTACCATTTATGTGAGTGGTTTCTTCATCATCTGTAGCTTCTTTCTCACCTTTGTGGTCCTCATTAGTCTCAATTCTTTTGAACGTAATTTTCAGTTTAATTTGTGCAATTTAAAAGAACAATTTTTAAAACCTTCAGCAAAAACTAAAATCTGGTTGTATCCACTTCCATATTGTACTAATCGAAGGACAAAACAATTACCCTGAAACTATCACTTTTTGCCACTAGATGGCACCTATGTCTAAGTAACAAAATTTCTATTCTGTAAGTTAAACTATTTGGAAAAAACCTCGTCTTCCTTTGAGGTAAATCCAACTAGTGAATTTTCCTGATAGGTGAACTTTATCTCTTTATGAACTAAAGAGGGAAGCAGGTGTGGCTTAAGTAGTTGAGTGCATGCTTCCCACATGGGAGGTCCCGGGTTTGGTCCCCAGTGTCTCCTAAAACCAAAAATGAAACAGCAAACAAACAAATGAAAAAAACAACTCAGGGCCAGCTTCCCGCATATGAGGTCCTGGGTTCAATCCCCAGCCCCGGTACCTAAAAAAAAAAAAAAAAAAAAAAAGAATTAAAGAATTTTGATTCTTTAAGAACTGTTATCCTAAACAATCTGTATTAAAATCTTCCTAAAATGGGTTGTACATTTCTTTTCCTTATTAAAACAGAGCATACAAGGATGCTTCCATACACATCAATTACAGTACTACATAAGCATACATTAAATGGCCACAGATAGCTATGCTTTTTGTGATCATTCTTCACGGTATTTACTATAGTATTTTGGAGCTTGATTTTAATAAGTATTTTTCTTTTCTCCTGCTATTACATCTTAAAAGTAACTGCTAGGGGTGGGTGTACCCAGTGGGTGGGGCGCCAGTTTGCTGCATGGGAGGCCCTGCGTTCAGTCCCCGGGGCCTCCTCGAGTGGGCAGACCACCTCGAGAAGGCAAGCCAACACGGGCGGGGCACATTGCCATGCGCAAAAAGGCAAGCCCCGTGAGAAAACAGGCAAGCCCTTATGGGAAAAAAGGCAAGCCCCTGAGAGACAGGGCGAGCCCCCGTGAGCAGGTGGGCCGCCGCACTGGTGAGCTGACTCAGCAGGTCGCCCCAGCAGGAGGAGACGAGTGATGACAGAGGAATGCAGAGAAAAATGAACACAGCAAGAACAAGCAGAAGGGGGGGATGTATAATAAATTTAAAAATAAAAAAGTAACTGCTAGTAGCATACATCATCTTTCCTCAACTTTGTTTTGAACTATCATTACCTCTAACGTATTACGATCAAACAAGCCAGATAAAGTTATTAGAATTGGGTCTAATATAAGTATTATTGATGAACTACATGGACCTTAACATGTTTGTGACATCTATTTTGTCTTGAGATGTTTTCATAGTGTTTAATTTCACAGTGAAAGTGATATGTTTTGATAATAAGGGGTATGGTATAATATATTGATGATATTTGGAATTAATAATTGAGTTCTAGAACATTCAAAATTTAAGCACTAATTACTGTATTAAAATTTCTATTTGGCTTCTTTGTCCTTTTAATCTTAACATTAAGAATTTTATTAGGGACCGGCCATATAGCCCAGTGGATAGGGCGCCGGTATACCACATGGGAGGCCCCAGGTTTGGTTCCCGGGGACCTCTCCTAGCAGGCAGACTGCCTTGAGAAGGGCAAGCCACCGTGGGCAGGGCAAAAAGCTGCCACGGACAGGGCAAAGCTGCCATGGGCAGGGCAGGTTGCCCGCGAACGGAGCGCAGCCAGCCACCCGCGAACTGAAGCACAGCCGGCCGTGAATGGAAGCAGAAGCCGCCCACAAGCAGGGCAAAGCCGCCTGCGCGGTGACCAGTCTCGGCATGTCACCGCAACGGGGGGAAGACAAAGCAGACAGAGAGGAACACAAGAATGGACACACAGCAAGAGCAAGCAGAAAGGGAGGGGGGTATATGTAATAAATAAAAAATAAAAAATTTTTTTAAATTAAAAAAAAAAGATTAAAAAAAAAAAAGAATTTTATTAATCCCATTAAGGTGATTCCTGGTCTGAATACTTATTTATTTCATGTAAGTAATTTCAGATGTGTTTTACACTTTGCAAAAGTATTTCCATATGATCATTGAAAAATTATTTTGTTTATACAAAGGGAAATATTTGATGAAATTTGTGTAAAGCATAGATATTAGCCAGTCATTCTCAAACTTTGATAAGTGTAAGAATCACATAGAGATCTTGGCAGTACTGTGTACAGATTTCAAGGCTGCACTTCAAGAGATTGTGTTTCATTTGGTAAAAAGTAGGTACCAGGATTCTATGTCTTCAATCAACATCACAATTGATATGTAGATGACCTAAGGACCACACACTGCATAATTCAGACATTAGAATTTAGCTTTAATGCCTGTGTTTCTCAGAATTCTTAGCTGGCCCTAAAGAAAATATCCTCACTTGAATGGATGTAAAGTTGAGTGTTTTGTTTTGGATTCATAATTAAGGTGAACTATTACAACTGTAACCTACAGAAAGGAAAGTGGTTTTTCATATCAAAGGCTGTTTCAAGGTAGGACAAAACTGAAAATTCTTTTTAATACTTATTTTCTCAATACATAGTATTTGAGGACATGTCTTCATAGTCTAAGTCACATGCGAATATGTTAAATTAAAGTCACTTCAGATTATTAGTTATTAGTAAGACTTCCTAATAGCAATTAAGAAAAATTAATTTAAATTAAGGTAACTGTCTCAGTTTTTTTTTGCACTTATCCTTATTTTTTAAATGCTGACTCTGTTGTCCTCCCTACCTTGTAGTAACACTCTTCCATGCCTTTTAAGTGATCCTGTTTTGAGCAGTGTTAACACTTCAGAAAAATCTCCAGATACGTGTCATGTATCTTTTGGTCTACTTTAATAACAAAACAGAGTCTCCTTGTTATCCTCACTTGCTCAACCAATGTACATTCCTGCCCCTGTGTTTATACAGTACATTCATTAGCAATTTTTACTTGTCTAGTCTTCTGGGCCATAAAACTAGAGTTTATTATCCTCCAGGTGATGAATCTTCTTATTTACAAATTAATTGCAGATCATGTGTGGGCAGCATGATTGCTGATCCTGCCTAACGAATACATTTAGTGTTTAATTTTTTTCTGTTGCTATTTTCTAATTTGAAGTGGGTAGACCAAAACCAATTAATTCTATTCCAGTTTTTCAGTACTTTGCTGCATGCTTCTTCTGTCACTACAGATGCTTATGACTCTTAATGTATGGCTTTAAATAACATCGATATTAGAGATGTGCTGATATTAAACTACCTGCTTCTTATAGCTGCATTTTTCAGGTAAACCAGAGCTGTTAATTACTTTAAATTTTTTTAGGTCAGATATTCAGAATCTGAATTAATTTACCTTCAACAAAACTGCTTATATTCAGAATGCTTTAATCATAATCATAATCATAGAAGAAGATATCTTTAAGAATATTTAATGACATAGCTGAAAGACCTAGCTTAATAATAATACCTACCTGAATGTGAATATTTTTAAAAAGATTTAAAAAAAATATCTGTACATGAAATTACAAATAGACATGTGGGACTTTTAGATGTAGAAGTTAATAAGTTTTTTTACTCCTCAACATGTAGTCAATCAAGATGTATAAACGAAGTAGGAGAGGAACTTTGGATTTGTGAAGGCAAGCATTTATTGACGCCATCACAAGATTTCAAAATTTCTGGTGATTTTTACAGTTTGTGACTGAGATTTTAGCATTAAAGTGAGGGAGTGGGAAGATGAATTAAATGAATAGGTAAATATCTATATAAGTTTACCATGCCACAGTCATAACCCTACCACCACCAGAATCTAACGTATAATAGAATTATCCTTATTTTTCATTCATATTTTTAAAAGTGTGTACTGGTTTTATATCATATTAGACTAATGACACTTCAGCAACCCTAACCTTAACATAGTGACAGACCACAAGGGACCAAAAAACTATGTGACATTAAATAGCACTAGACACTTTGAACATGAGTAGGATGATATAAGTGGATTTAAATGTAACTATGTTTGATTATGTATTATATTTCTAGCACTGTGCTAGGCATGACCATATAGACTGTCATTTAATCCTCAAATTTATACATATTTTGCAGATGAGTCAATAGTAATCTATTCCTGGCTTAGTTTTCTTGTTCTCAATTATATACACTTCAGTAACAGAAGTAAACATTACCCTAGTAGAATTATTAACCTTTAGGCTGTATAATTATTTGAAGAGCATCAAGCATCAGATGGGTGCTTAAACTGGATGAATTAAAAATTCATCTAACCCAGAGATTCTGCTTTTATGTAATGATTCTTTGGTCTAGATATTCGAGAGGCCTTAAAACACAAAGCAGCTAGGGCATAAAAGCAGCAGGATAATATGAGTATGAGGCAGGAAACATGTCCAGATGCTCACAGATAGACCACATCCCTGGCAATCTGTCCATGAGAATATGGAGTTGATTATATATACAAAATTAAGTTGATGTCCTTAAATGCTCCACTTCATAGGAAAATAATCACCCAAAAACTAAAACATGAGAAAGAATTGGCTAGAAATGAACTCCCCTTTTCCCCCTACCACCATTTAAAAAAAAAACACAAAAAAACAGACAGCCTTATACTCTCACCTACAGAGTGAGCAGAGGTTAGAACATTTCTAATTCTATTTCTCTGTAGGACACCAAAAATAGAAGCAGCTTGCATTGAAATAGTACTGTGACTAAGCCTAGCCTCACTGTTGCATGTTTCTAATTGCATGCACTTCAAGGTTTGAGTTTTTTTAGAAAGCTATTAAAAAGTGGGAAAGTAGGCCCTACAGTATGACTTAGAGTTTACTTTTTAAAAATTCAACTACTTAAAATTCATTAGTATTTAAGGCAGTGTTATTTTTCATTTCTTTTTACTTTGTCCCTTTTCATTTTCACAAACAGCCATACAGATGGGTTGGTTATATGCTCATGTGCGTTGACTTGAAAAAAAATAATAACTTAACCAGGAAATAAAAAAAGAAGGCCAGCTGAAAAAATAATGAGGAAGGACTAAAGAGTATTTTAAAAGCTTTGTCTTAAGGGGGTGTGGATGTGGCTCAAATGGTTGGGCCTCTGTCTCCCATATGGAGGGACCGGGGTTTGATCCCTGGGACCTCCTGGTAAAAATAAAAAAAAGAAAAGCTTTGTCTTACTTTAATATTATCTTTCGGCTACTTCGTGTGAAAATTTATATTTGAATGAACTCCATTGTCAAAGAATTCCTGTTTGTTTCAATGACTGGGAAGAATATTGGTTTCCCTGCTTAATCTCTCTGATATATTTAAAGACTTTATATTGTATAAGTGCTTTGGGTGGGTGGAGTGGGGGAGAGAAGTAGATTCTTGAAGTCAGTCCCTAACTTCTCATTTAAATTAATCTTAACCCCTACTGTTAGAGATGTACAGTTGGGCAATTGCTGCAGCTTTTTCTATCCCCACTTTAACAGTCTTAGCTGGTTTCCACAAGATAAATTTGCCAAAGGCCTTCTTACCCAAAAGGCCACATGGCCACACATCTGTATTTGCTACAGACAGATGCTAATAGAAGGAGGTAGCTAAGAAAAGTGATGACATTAGAAAGTGGATGGGCCAATGCAAATTATGAGGCGTAATAAGAACATTTTCAGGCTCAAAGATGTTTTGAACTTTCTGTAAAATTACAATCATAAATTTGAAATGAATTTAAAAACATCTAAAACTAAAAGCTAAAGCTTAAAGCTATGAATTCCTGTAGCATAGAATTTTTTTCTCCAGAAGATGAAACATGACATACAAGATAAAGAGTTTATATGATACTGAGGATAAAACTTGTGAAAATGCCAATTCTATGTACACTAATTATTTATATATGTGAACATATTTCCATAGATATTGAATTTCTCTAAAATAGCTTCATTTGGTTGTTCACAAAATGTGTATGTAAGTAAGGCCAAACTCACTCTTTCAGTAAATCTATTCATTCCATAATTTAGTTTTCAATTGAATCTGAACATACCTCAGGTGAAAATAAGATGATCCAGATCTGTCGGTATTGATGTACATGTAGGTGGTTCCTTTATTATAATTTGTGAAATGCTTGCAAGCTGTCTTGGTGAGGGATCTCACATAGAGAGAGATAATCAAAATGCAAGATGGCAAAGGTCAGTCAAGTTTGCAGTTTCCTGAAGTGATCAAGTGTGGTAGGATTTAAACAAACAAGGCAAATTGTTGGCCTACTCAAAGGCAGGTTGCTAGAGTCTGGCATTTTAGTGCAAATTATTTGATATCTTAAAAGCTATTTCTTGTTATTTCTTTTCCGTCTAAACTGACTGACAACACTTCTGAAATCACTTGCTTCCCTTTGAGTGGCATTTCATTAAAGAATCCCAAGCAAAGACCTCTCTTATTCCTTTAGTACGAACTGCAGTCTAATTCAAAACTGTCTATGACCATGAGTTGTTGGTATTTATGTCTTTATATTAACCACTTTTCAATTGTATTGAGAAAATCACTTTTGCTTTTTCAATTACTTAGTGGATTCTAAAAGAAACAGTTGTCAGAAATAAGTTTACAGCGGTGAATGGCTGCCTCAATAGGTGTAAAATCAATTTGAAACTTTTATTTAAGAAAGGAATCTGCCAAACTATCCACTGTTCCTTTAGTTACCGATTTTTGGTAGCGATGGAATACTTACTTCCAAAGGGAAAATTCGTTTTTTAAAAACAAGACAATGTACTTTACCACAAAGCCAAGCATATCATGTGCTGCATTGACATTTTTCAGAAATAAGGTTTTTTTTTGTTTTCAACCTTATATTGCATGGGCATATAAGTCACTTCAAAACATTTTCGTTTCTGATGATAATCTATCCTTTCTTTATGTCTTAATTTTCTCCCTGAAGCAATATGGTCATCTCTGCCCTACAATGAGTATTTCAGAATCTAAGTTCATAGTGGAGAGGCCAATGATGGAGCTTATTTAGTGTTAAGATGGAGGAATGACAAACACTGCAGAGGAAACTAAAGGACCAACCACACAATTGGATGGTATGCTAAAATGAAATTTATAATTTGAGTTTTTTCCCCCTTACCTTTCTTTTGAGGCCACCTTTTGCCCTTCAAATTCAACAAATAAAATACCACAAGCTAGAAAGCTAGGCAGTTATGTTGTCTAAAAAGACTATGGTGATGACAAGCCTCATTTGGGGAAAAAGTACCATTGCTGATTTGCGAATACTAAAACAATGCCATATAAGGTGTTTAAGTTGTTGATTAAACACTTAAAACGTTGGAGTAAGTTTGCCAGGTGGAAGGTTTTGACCAAAAATGATCACTTGAGAGGAATAGTGCTTGCAAATAATCAGAAAATAATTTGAAATTACCAAAGACAAAGTATTAACGGCCTGCTTTTGAAAACAAAACTGTTGCGTTGAAGTGTAGCCAACTAGACAAAAATAAATGGTTGAGGGGACCCCCATCAAGTGGATAAGTTATTTGGGGTCCACCTGAGGAGGAACAAGGATGAGAGAAGCCATTTAAGAGCAGTTCTGCTTTCTGCCTCTTTTGTTCTTGCCAGGGTGCCCATTTTTAAAGTATTCAAACAAAGAACCACAAACCGCCAGTCACACCATAATACCAGCTTGTGTTTACATTTTCAGCTCCCCGGATCGTGATCCTATTCAGTGCACACAGAGCGAGTGCTCGTGTACACGCGCCCGTCCGCCATCAGGAGGACTGAAACTGTAAACACAAGCTGGTATTTTGGTGTGATCACGCTAATATGGCGGTTTGCGAGGTCAAGGGGTGGAAGGTGAATTATGGATCCAGAATTTCCTTGCTTTTGTCAGTTTAAGTCAGGCTGCTTATGCAGTAGCTGCTTTTCAAACTTGAATAACTCAGCTATTCCAAAGAAATGAAGACCTACCTTACATAATTAGAGGGCCTCCACTAGAGAATTGTCTGCCCAGGAAAGTAGTGGAAGCTCCATCCGCAGAACCTTTAAATTAGACCATGAAAGGCATGTAACAGTCTAATTCAAAACACAACCATATGTTGGTCACGTCAAGAAGTGTTGAGTGAAGTAACACAACGTCTTTATAGGTCTTCTCTATATCAACGGAAAACCACCTATGTGGCTTGTTTTATTATTAAGCCCCAAGAAAATTGAAAAGAAAAATCTAATTGCCCAATGTTAAAAATGAAAGGAACTAAAATTTCAGACATAACTCAGAATATTTTCCCCATCTTACTGTTGAACAATAATTTATCTCTGCCATTTAATTATACGTAGGTAATATATCCTTAACCAAAATTGTGCTAGATGGGATCATCAAGATTATTTGGATCTTGTAATACTGTAGAATTATCCTCAGTACAAAAAATACATATCAGAAATGATATCCCTACCCACCCAGCCAAGAACAAGAAGCTTGTCATTAGGAGCAAATTCATTGAAACTTGATTTCTATAGAAATATAATATAACAAATAAATAGGCAAAATTAATTTTATAGTCCCATTTATTCTTCCATACAGATACAGATAAATATTGTAATCCTTTTATTCTGTTAATTTTCAAAGTATAACCTTTACAAAAACATCAAAGTTAGAAGGCAAGGGGGGGTTTCAGTAACTGGGAGCATTTATCCCACTCTTGACTCTTTTGATTGAAGATTATGTGAGGACTGGTCATGTTTCTAGTACAATAATTTAAAATTTCCATTCCTGCTGACAACACAAACATTGTTTTCAATGTGTATTCTTTAGACTTGTGTGAAAATTAGTTCTAAAGTAGAAGTCAGTTATCAAACTGTGTACCAAAATGGAAAACAGAAGGAAAATTTTCTTCTTCATATATGAACTTAATCCAGTTGGAAACACAGTCCAAAGAAAGAAAATCCAGAGTTATTTTAAAATCTCAAGACAAACAGGCCAATAATGAGTGATTTACGTGTAAATATTTTATATATAAAAATTAATTGAGGGATATATTTCAATTGTTCCATAGATACCAACCATTCCCATGACAATACTGCAGTTTCAGAAGTGAAAAAATTCAGATGGCTCTTTGGTTCATTATAATCTTAAGGTTTCTGTAAGCATAGAGGTATCAGTTATGTGGAACTGTCTTCTCTTAGATGCCATCTCTGATTTATGCAGTGCAATTGACCACTTTTCCCCTTTCATGTACATTTGTTCATATGAAATAATATGTATAAGAAATATGTGTAATAAATGCATATAAAAATAATAAGCAAGCCTACAAATAAATATCTCGAATAACTAAATAATCCATCTTAGCTTGTTTTAAATGAATTAATTTCAGGGTTATCATGCCTCTTCTATTAGACCATCAACTACTTAAAAATTTGACCTACATTTAAATGAAAGCTGTAGTTCCCACAGCATCATTTACTCTGCTGGGGCCCAATAAAGATGGCTGTAGTGATAAAAAATGGAGATGGTGGGAGGTGATAAAACACAATGTAAGGAAAGGCTGATGTCCTGAACCACTGTTGAACCTCAGTAGGATTTTTCACATTGTTCCACATGATTAACATATATTTTATTGCTTGATCTGCAACAATGTCTCCATTTTCCATTTACTTCAGAACTACAACTCTTTAAGAAGGAGAAGGGAAGTAAATTTAAAGAATGAAGAAAATATATTTGACTGAACAAAACAAACAAAAAAGCCACGCTACTTCTTGGTGTATTTTTCTGCCTTAAGGTTTTTACCTGCCTTCTTTTCTCCTTAGAATGCTCTTAGAGAAAAATGTATGAAAACAGCATTTTCTACTTGTGTAGTCAAAAAGGTTCCCATCCTAGTACAATAGGTAGCTATTCCTGGATTTGAATAGTTAGAGCAGAAGAGGGTAACTATCAATAGATTTTGTAGCATCTTATTAACATAATGACTTCTCATTAAAAAAAATAGCAGTAAGTTTTAGGAAATGGCTATTTGGTTCATTGTTCTTCTGCAGACTAGATCAGATTCAAATCAGTCTATATGTGATAGGTGAAACCTAAATTTTCTTAATAGTCTTATGTTAGATGTCAACTCAAAATGGCATTGAATGGGACAGCCTGGAGCCCCAATACCAAGGAAGGGATCTGCTCAGATTGTTAGGCTTACACAGTGAAAATAATGAAAGACTTGTTTTATATATGCAGAATCTTGAAAAGTGGAAATTAAAACCTATAGCTGAAATCCACATGAGAGTTTACATAGAGTAAGTAAGCTTAAGCATTTGTAACATTTAAAAATTTTACTTTCTTTGGAAGGCAACTTATTATATGTCAGAATTTCTCTTCCTTATTCATTATTTAAAACATTTCTCATCCGATAAAACAGATTTTATAACAAAATAATTTTATAACTAGGATTCAGATTGCATACAAGTATATGCAATCTACTTATAGAGAGTAAGGTTGAGAGTAAGAAATGACAAGAGATAAG
>PVKH010005623.1:0-21901 GCA_004027955.1 Chaetophractus vellerosus | reverse complement strand
TGTGCTTATGAACCTCGTTCTTGTGAATTGAAACTTAGCTTAGTATGATACAATGCCAAGAGTTACTTCCTGAAAACTTTCTTGTTACTCAAATGTGGCCTTTCTCTAAGTCAAACTAAACATGTAAACTCACTACCTTCTCCCTGGTGTGGGACATGACTCCTAGAGATGAGCCTCTCTGGCATTGAAGGATTACTACCAAGCACCAAGTGGTGATGCATTTGGAAAAAGACCTTGACCAAAAGGGGGAGATATTAAATGCTAATGAGTTTTTATGGCAAAGAGATTTCAAAATGAGTCAGGAGGTCATTCCAGAATTGATGCTTATACACATCTTAGGAGGGTCTCACTGACTGTACAGTAAATTGTGCTGTACTCAGAAGCAGTGGGGCTTCTAAGGACTCTAGAGACATGTAGACACATAGGCTGGGCAGATAATCACAGGAATTCAGTACCTTGTCATTGGGCCTCACCTTAGAATATAAGTTCCCCAATGTAACAGAGTAAGACTCATTTATAATTTCCCTACATATGGCCCTTCTGCTCCTTTTGTTTGAACCCATAATTAGCACTATACCCATTAAATATATGTTCCAGAGACTTAAATCTTCTAGGTGTTCATATGTCAGTTGAGCCCTGAATTTCAGCAGAGTTGCAGCCAACACCCACTCTCCAGTTCATTGGACATGCCCAGGGCAACTAACAAAGTGATGATGATGGACAACGCCCTTCCCCCCAAAAACAGAGTATCTACAATTGCAAACAAGACAGTTCCATCCATCTGCCCCATGAGATCTAAGCCCCCTCTCAATCAGAAACAGAGTGGGCATCAGCATCCTAAAATCCTCAAGTTTGAGGAATTCATAAACATAAGGGGGTAATGCAATTAAGGACTGAAGTAGACATTATTATTCTAATAATGGAGGATCTTGTAACATTGATATAAAGGCAGTGGCCACCAGAGGTTCTGAAGGAAAGGAGAGGGAAAGATAGGTAAAACACGGCACATTTGGGGGATACTGAAATTGTTTTGAAAGACATTGCAGTGACAGATACAGACCATTATACATTTTGTCAAAACCTATAAAAATGTGCAGTGCAAAGTGGAAACTCTGATGTAAACTGTAGACTATGGTTAGTAGCAATGCTTCAATATGTATTCAGCAATTGTATCAAATTTACCACACTAATCAAAGATGCTGCTAATGAGGAAAAGTGTGGGAGGGGGAGGGTTTGGATTATATGGGCTCCCCCTACATTTTTGATGTATCATTTATGTAATCTAAAGTTTCTTTAAAAATAAAATTAAAAAATAATAAAGTTACCATGTTGAAAATTGAAAGAACCCACTATAGTATCTATTGCTATATGGCTTTAGTCTCATTCTTAAGCCTTTCTGCAAAATTTCAGTTGGTTTTCTTTTATTTTATAATACAAATTCAGATTTATGCTTCAAAATAAGCAGACTAAAAGGAATAGAAATAATTATATATGCTTTAAATTGTCATTAATATTTTTAGCAGTTGCATCACTTGTTTGCATCAAGATGATGCAAACATTTTGGGGATTCAGTAGAGCTTTCAAATATATGTTATTTAAAAATTTCCTATACATGTAATTTATAATATACCTAACCAGTGCATTTTAATAGTGTCAAGTTCATGGGAGACAAAGAAAGATTGAGGCACTGTCACAGGTTAGAAGAGACTAAGGAGTCATGACAAATAAATTTAATGTTGTGTCTCAGATTGGATTTGGACTTCCAAAAGAAAATTAGAGAAAAAAACTAGTGAAATATGAATTCATTCTGGAGTTTGGTTAATAATATTTTAACAAGGTTAATTTCTTAATAAGATAATTATTCTATAGTTATGTCTGATGTAAACCTAAGTGGAAGCTGAGTGAAGGATATAATAAAACTGTTTGTACAATTTTAAAATTTCTTCTCTAAATCTAAAATGTTCTCCAAAACAAGTTAAAAATAAAAACAGAAAAAATGCTTCCAAATCTTTGGAATTTGTTTTCCAATTTTTATAATGTAAAATGTTATTTTTATAAAGTTAATCTTTTAAACTTTGTGTTGTTTTCTGGTAGCAGTGATCATATCTTATTTTCAGAGCCAATGCCAGGAATATTAAGAAAGAATATTGTAATCTGAGGTACAAGCCTAAAATGATGTGAACAAAATATGAACTACCTTGTTTATTGATAAACAGGATGATGAGTGCCAGTAGTTGAGTTGGACTGAGACCAAACTATTGGAAGAGAATAGCATAGGCAGTTAGGATAAAGGTTAGATATAAGTATATAGGACTTCTGCTCTTAGGATTGGTAAAAATCTTAACAGAAAGGTAAACTTTGGATTATGAACTCTTCCCTAAATGCAATGTCAGCTCCTATTGCTAGGCAATGGGAAGCTATAGCCATATTCTACCTACTCCTGGAGCATGAGCTGTCTGATCAGTATCACGTTAATGAAATGTCAAGACTCAGTGATAAACTGCAGGTAGGCACCTCAGTGGAGATCTGAGATTATGATGTGGTGCATCAACGATACGTACATTGGGATTGGTAAGTATGAAGTCTGAAAGTAAGAGTTAAGAGATTTTAGAGGAATTTAGCAAAGGAAATGATTACTTAAAGGAGAATTTAGCAATGTAGAGATGCAACATACATATTAAACAAAAGGGCTAAACTGTAAACATATGATGACATGTCATAGAGTGATTCCCCAATTTAATCTTAAAATTGTGTGTTTGTGTATGCCTTGGATTATGGTAAAGAAACAAAAAGTTTGTAAAAAGTAATAATGTTAGATATTTAGTGAATATGTAACACATACTTTACTAGACTCTGGAAAGTCAATAATATACTCATTAATTTAACAGTGTTTACTGAGTATGAACCAGTTGTGTTCTTGAACCTAGAGATAAGGAATTAACAAAAGAGGCAAAAATCTCTGCTATTATGACATTAATGTTCTAGTGCATATGTAACTACATTCTTGTAGAGTTCCCTTCATTCATTTTCTGTGGTGTATTCCCATACTGCAAAGACTAAAAATATTTATAATTACACACCAGACTAGGGCTAGAAGCTTGAATTTTAGATGAAAATTAACGTGTGACTGTTGTTGAACTCTCTTGAGATTTGCAAACAGAAATAAAATAGAAGGCATCTTCTGCCATTTTTGGTTCTTTGTTTTTTTCTGCTAGCAAGCAAGTTGATGAAGTTAAGTTTTTCTACAGCATAGTTCCAGTTCAAAATGGGAGGCTGTTTTAGTTTCCCTACTGTAAAAGCAAACACCTTCTATGGATTGACCAACAGGAATTTATTGGCTTATGGTTTCAGAGGCTAGAAAGTTTACTTCCTTTTAGGGTGGATATTCTCAGCTGGCTGGCAATCTTTGGAGTTCTTTGACTTTTCTGTTACATGGCAGTGTCTTCTTTCTCTTCCAGGTACCACTGACTTCCAGTTTCTCGTTGCTTCCCTTGGCTTCTCTTTCTTACTGTCTGAATTTCATTCTACTTATAAAGGATTCCAGTAATCTGGATTAAAGACAACACCTTAACTGAGGTAACATTTGCAAAAAATCCTATTTACAATGGGTCCATACCCACAGAACCTGAACGTGCCTTTTGTGGGGGACATGATTCAATTCCCAAGAGATGCTAAGAGGCAATTACAGTGGCAGCAGCAGAATGAAGGATTCTTGGTACATTGTGAGATATAGCTTGTAGACCAAGGTATATGTTCTTGAACTCATGATTTCAATTACAGTCTCATAAGGAGAAGATTCTTGGGTAAGTATGTTCCTTTAATTTTCCAGAATTCATCCTGGAGACCTAGTCATCACTGATCCTACAGAAATTTCAACAATCATGTATCTATCTATCTATTTATCTATCTAACATCTTCTTACTCAAAATACCTCAAATAGTTTCTGTTTCCCCCACTGAACTCTGACTGATACAGTAAGTACAGCATTATGCTAGCACTCAAGAAGTTTACTGTATAGGGAAATAGGTTAACATATATCTCTTTGGAAGTTAGATATATTCTCTTTTTACTAGATTAATTTAAATAGACTGCATAAGCCTACATGAAGTAAAATTAATTTAAATACATAAAAATAATAGCCTGATTTGCTTTGCTCAATAAATGCAAATAACATTGTTTTTTTTTCAATTATAACCAGACTCACCTAGCTTAAGTTATAACTTGTTCATTATCGAACAATTCCCATACTCATTAGCAGATGATTTTATTTTCCAATACAACCACATAAAGCAACTTTTCCAAATTCTTCATTATGACTACTGTTTTTTTCTCTCATTATTTGTCTTTTCCTAAGATATGCTGATAAGTACTTTATACTGAACTTGCTAAAATGTCTTCCATTCTACCAGATTCATCTTCTACCAATGTTTCCATCTCTAACTTTATCAATTCTCTCTTCATTTATTCCTGGTTCAATGTTTTTTCAAGGTTCAATCTTTCATGTGTGTAACTAGAATCTCATAGGCTTTGTTAATATCCTCGTTAGCCAGAAAGATTTTCACATTTCTTCATGGTCTGAGCTTTATGATTCAATGGCAAACATGCTATTTGCTTTCATTCTAGGTTAATAAATCTGGAATCAACTTTATCTCCCTTTGAGAAGTTTGTTTATATTCTGGGCTAAAGAACTCCATCTACACATCCTAAATGAAAATTTGTTTATATTTGCAAATAAAGATATACTTTTCCCCCCCTCTCTCTCAAGGGGGAAGAGGCAAATGTGATAGCTGATTTTCATAAGGTTCAAGTCTCAAAATTCTGGGGTTCCTCACCTTTGGTTGTAACTGTACAATACTCAAGTATATTTGGCCTATATCATACCACCCTGTGGAGAACAGGCACAGGAAACCAATGATGCTAAGAGGATGTGTAAGACTTAGAGCTCTTCTGTTTTCTGTTAATAAAAATAGACATAAACTTTAAAAGGCCATATTTTCATGAAGGTTAAATTATGATGACTCTTCCACTCCATCAACTAATTTAGAAACTCTACAGCCCTCCCTAGACTCTTATGATCACTTTTTACCTATTTTTATACTTTGAAGCATTTCTTTTAATATAATTCCATATTTTACTGAAATATGTTCTCACAATAAAAATTTATAATGTAGACTGAGTCTCTAAAAACTTATAACTTTCACTTATGTTCAAAGTTTTAACTCTGCATGTGTTATGCTGAACATAAAAACAGATTACATGTCCTTGCAACATATTCCTATAAAAATCTCTGAAATGGCATAGCTGTGGTGGTTTGAAGCTGTGTGTACACTAGAAAAACGTGTTCTGAAATCTAATTCATTTCTGTGGGTATACAAAAAGTAGGATCTTTTTGATGAGGCTACTTCAGTTAAAGTCCTATTCAGGATAGGACTTAATTCTATTACTGGAGTCCTTTTTAAAAGAAATTAATACAGAAGGAAATAAAGAGAAAACCATGGAATTAAGCAGTTGAAAGCAATGAAGTTGAGAAGAGAAGAAAGATTAGTAGGCACTGCTGTGTCCCTTGCTATGTAGTGGAGGAACCAAGGGTTGCCCATAGCCAGTCTTCCGGAAGAATCTATAACCTTGATGACGTCTCAATGTTTCCTGGACTCTAACCATAAGCAAAAAGATTCCCATTATTTAAGCCAAACTATTTCATGGTAATTTGCATTGAGCAGCATAAGAAACTACCATAATTCTTTCTGGCTACTTCAATATTGCTATGTACTTTTATTCAATCTCCTGCCTTTCTTGTATTATTATCTGTAACTTACAGTTTGTTTTCAACATGATTCTTTTTGGTCTTCTTTTCTCTTTAATGTTCTTAATGTACATATTCATTTATATTGATGAATAAATAATCTCTGTTAAAATTAAGTTATCATCATCTATATATGGATGAATAGATGGTCTCATTCCCTACACCAGTTGAAACTAATAGTCTTAAACATAAAAGTCTAATCTTTGAAGTCAATATAAAATAAAGGAGGCCATCATATGCCCTCAATAAAAGGTAAGGAAAAGTACAATTCATTAAGATGAGAATGGATTGGCTTGAGTACACTAGTTTTAAAACTTCTTTTCACAAAACTTCACCATAATCAATGTTAAATTACAAACCTCAGAAAGGAAGAATTAATTTTTCCATATATTAATATGCAAAAAAATCAAATCATAATATTAGTGAACAAAGGAAATGAACAAACCACTAAACCAAAAGAGAAAGTTTTATATGAAAAGATGCTCAGCATCATAGATAATTAGGATAATGCAAATTAAAATAATCTTGAGAGATCATTTCACATTATTCAGAAGAGCAACCTTTAAAAGTTATGACAACTCTAAGTATTTGATATATGCTTAATAATGCCAGTGGAATTTGGAATTTATTTAAATTTGTTGAGTAGGAAAAATGGAAATGGGTAACACTGGAAGACGTTGACTCAACATATGCAATTCTGAGTATGAACTTTAGAGATATCCTCACCCACCTGCCCAAAGCAACATATACAGGTATGATCATGGAGCATTGTTTGTAACAGCAAACTTTGGAAATAAGTTAGTCACCACAACAGGAAAATTGACAGAGTGTGTCTAATTTACGTTAAATGAACAAACAGAATTTAAATGAATGAAATGGAGCAAGGTAGAGCAGAATAGATACATATCAAAAACATAATGTTGAATGTAAAATTACATTGGGGAGAGATAAGTATTCTGCAAAATACAGTTCATCCTTTTAAAAAATCTTCATATCTATGCATGCATAGAAATGCTAAATATCAAATTTACTACAGTAATTAGGTGAAGAAAGAAAAGGGAAAGGGGTAATGTTTGATTGCTCCTATTATCTTATAGTATTAAAAAAAACTGGAAAGGAAAATATTGGATATCATGGTTATTTTTCCTCCCTTTGAAGGTTATTTTAATGAAGATGATTTCAGCAGAAAACAATAATTACAGTTTTAAGATAGCCAATTAGTTACTATGCATTTGCTGTGATGTAAAGGTCTCTAAAAGCAATAAACACTTGCTTCTAGTTAATTTTAAAGACCTTTGGTTCATTGTTACTGTTTAATTTCCAAAGTAATTTCCATGCTAATTAAAACCTTTGGTACCTGCACTGAAGGATTCTATCAAAAGAAGCTTACTTTTTTATGAATCTGGAAAAGAAATCTAGCCTTTAGAAATTTTGAAGTACCAAAATGTGAAAGCAGGGGAAGCACTGGATTACAGGGATAAGAATGGTTCTTTCATGAGCCATTCCTTTATTTTAACCTTTCCCCTCAGGTAAAATTATCAAGAATTCATTAAACCATATGTGAATTTAGGACATCAAACATTTGGAAACAAGCCCTTAAGATCCTTCCTTATTTTCCAAATAATTATATGCTATTTTCCAAAGGAGATATTTTATTGTTGGCTAAAAACTATTTATCTATTAAAATGAAGTTAAGTGACTTATAGTTAAAGGGTATTGATCCAGTAGTTTTAGCATCTGATATATGCACACATTCTGTAGAATTTGAGGCTACAAACCTCTGCCTTCAGAAGTCAATTAAGTTTAATTTATCTGATTGAGGTTTATATCAGAAAAATCAAGGTAATGTGTATATATCAACTAGAATATTATCTATGCTGTGAATTACTTCAACAAGTGCATCAAAATTTGCCCAATATACCATTGTGACTAAAACAACCAGCACTGGCTTCCGACTTTGACACCCATTTGCTATATGACCTTGAAAAAATTATGTAACTCTTTTAAGTCTAGATTTTCTCACTGGCAAAATAAAACTAATAATACTTCATAAGATTGTTGAGTACATATTACAGTGCTTGGAACAATAGAAACATTACTAAATTTACTGTTATTATTAAGGAAAAACTTTAATTATGAAGCATCGCAAAATTTATAGCATGGTTCTCAATTTAAGATTTTAAAATGCCAGTAAAATGATTTATTTAATAAACTAATGATTTTTAATGCAATATATTATAGATTGACTACTGAACTGAGAACTCAAATGGAATATATCACTTACCATAATTATCAAAAATGAGTTAAAATATACAGTTTATTCTCACAATGTGATCTTCACAAATGCACTGTTTCTAAAGTCATCTCTGAGCAGACTTCTTTTTGAAATACCATATTCTGCAATATGTCTCATATTGTGGACAAATTCAGTCCTGTTGTTTAGATTCAAATAAAAAAGATTAAAAAGGATAAATAACAGAAAATGATGCTTTCACAGTGCTCTAAAGAAAGGATATAGGTAAATTTGAACAAAAATAATGTACGTAATGGCACAAAATAAAGTCATGTTTTGATACAAGTTGATATTGTCATATGAACATTTACATACAATAATAACTAAGGATAGAAATCCCAAAAATAAAACTAATGGAGTTATGAATCACAATGAAGCTAGAAAAGTTTCTCAAACTAAAATATCTAATCATTGCTCAAAATGCCAGAAGTCTTAGAAGAGAAGATGGTTAAAAAATCTATTGATTTCTATATATTCATTACTTTGTGTAATGCTTGTAAATCTTTGTCTTACCCTTGAACACAGGGTCTGTATATTTGTGTATTTAATCATTTATTTATTAAATTATTATTTATTGAGTTATTGAGTGCCTACTATGTGCTTGACACTCTAATAGATGACTTAATGGGTTCTCATATATATAGGATGGAATATATGATGGTATCATTTGTTCCTGCTACAATTTTTGATGCATAGACCCAGAAAATACTGTGATTGACCAATGAATGGACAAGAGTGATATGTGCTAGCTGGAAGGTATAAAATATAACATTGCCACATTAGGTAAATTGTCAGTCAAATTTAGTTTAGGGTAGAAAAATAGAAAAAATATAGCAACTATATCAGTTGAAAAATACAGACATGGAAAATAATAAAAATCAAATATTACGCAATGCTTCCACTTTGGGCTATTGTGAAAAAAGCTGCTATGAACATTTGCATATAAATTTTTCAAGGACATATATTTTCCTTTCTCTTGGGCAGACACCTAGGAGTGGATTTGCTGAGTCATATGATAACTACACTAAACATTATAAAAAACTACCAAACTGCTTTTACAGAGTTTACTACCATTTTACATTCCCACCAGCAAAGTAAGAAGATTCCAATTTCTCCATTTTCTCACAAATACTTATTATTGTCGGTCTTTTTTTTATTATAGTCATTCAGATGTATATGATGTATGTGATATAACCATACAATGAAACATTATTTGGTAATAAAAAGTAAAGGAGCACCAATGCATGCAACAAAAAAGATGACCCTCAAAAGTCATAAGATAAATGAAGGAAGCCAGTCATGAAAGAATCACTTATTGTATAATTCCATTCATATGAAATGTACAAAAGAGGCAAATCAAAAGAGGCAGAAAATAGGTCAGTTTTTTTTGCCTAGGATTGGATGAAGAGGAAAGTATTTTGATGGGTGGGAATAAGAAGTGACTGCTGAATTGATGTCATAAACATGGTGACACAAGACATCCCCCAGATAAGCTTTCCCTCAGAATCTACAAATAAAAGACAAATCTCATGTGACTAGAACACTGGAGAATGATAAATACTGAAGAAAGACTTCATAAATGCTAAATAGAAGAAAAATAAAAATAATTTTCAAAGATCATATAGGAAATTTCTGTTCCAGACCCATCTGTCCAGAATCTTCCTCCTTACTCGGTCCTGCACAACTTGGGAGCCACTCAGAGGCAGCACATACCTGGTTCCTCCTGCTACAGAGGAAAACTATAACATCATTTACAGCTGTGAATTAGGAATCAATGCACATCCAGGAACAGGGACCCAAGTCCACAGAGACCCAAGGCAGAACACAAGTTGCTAAGGCATGTTGCAAACAAAAGGGCCCCCATGGGTAGGGGGTAGGAAGAAAGACCAGTGCAGAACTGTTGACAAGAGCTGAGCATTCTGAATCCCGTTTCTGGTGACTGGCCCACTTAAACACAAAACAGACTTTTCTAGATTGACCCATCTTTTGGGATTGACCCCATCTTAGTCTCCAGGGCAGGATACCCTAATGGGGAAGTAACTGGAGGCAGAAAAGCCTCATAAAAAAGTAGGAGGGTACTGAACTGCTGTAAGACAAGACAGGTCCCAGAATTGAAAGGTATAAGGAAAAGGGGCCACTGAAGGAGAGAAAAAATGTAAACAAATCAAGGGAGCTGAAAAGAATATTCTGCACAGAAACAAACAGCGGATCAAGATTCCCAGAGAAGGAAGAGAAGAAAGGAAGCTTTCACCTGGATGTGAGAAAATTGTTCAAAAAGTGCAAACTTAAAAAGTGTAGCAGATATCTAGTAAAAGTATCAGATGAAGAAGAGTTAAGAATATCTGTTGAGTTAAACACCAGCTACTCTAAAGATCCAGAACAAGTTGGACCAAGAGTCAAAGAAGTTTAACACAAAGCCAACCAACAATAAAACCCTAGACAAGAAGGAGAAATTGACCTTCAGAATTAACTCATCAAGATAATCAGAGGCCCAAAATTCATCATAAAAATTACAACCCATCCTAAGAAACAGTAAGATATAGGTCAGACCAGGGAACAAATTAAAACTTCAGAGGAGAAACAGAATTTGGAACAACAAATTTAAAAAGTTCAAACAAGTCTTTTAAATCAAATTGAGATAAAGGAAAATATGGATACAGAGCTAGAGGATATTAAGAAGACAATGTATGAGCATAAAGAAGACTTTGAAAGTATGAAAAAGAATATAACAGAAATTACGGGGTATGGTAGTATGAGTATTTTGGGAACCCCAGTAAATTATGTTCTTAATTGGACCATTCCTGTGGGTGTGAACCTATTGTAAACCTTTGATTAGTTTCGATTCAGTTAAGGGCCATTTGACTAGATTAGTCCAGTAAGGCATAGCCCGGGGTGGGTCTTAATCCTCTTAATGAAGTCCTTTATAAACTGGAATTTGTGAGGCCACAGAGGCAAAGAGGAACCCACAGAGGCTGAGAGAGAAAGCCATGAGAACAAGAAGCTGAACTCAATAGAACCTGGAAGAGATGGAACCAGAAGCTGAAAGCAACAGAGCCAGAAGAGAAGGAAGAGACTGGACAGATGCTGTTATGTACCTGATTGACCACAGCTGCAGCTCAGGGAGAAAGCATCTTCTTATGACGCATTTACTTGGACACTTTCATGTTCTCAGAGATCAATGCTTATAAGTTAATAAAACTCCATTGTAAAAGCAAAGCCATTTCTGGTATATTGCCTTGGCAGCCTTTAGCAAACTAAATCATGGGGATGAAAGGCACAATATTGAAATTTTAAAATATACTATAAGCATACAACAGCAGATTTGAACAGACAGAAGAAAGAATCAGCAAATTGGAAGACAGGACAATTAAAATCATGCAGTCAGAAGAACAGTTAGAGAAAAGAATAGAAAAAATTGAGCAGTGTCCCAGGGCCTTGAGTGACAGCATGAAGTTTTAGGTCATATATATGTTACTAGAATAAAAATTAAATGATGAAACATAGTACTGTATAACACAGTCAACCCTAATGTAAATGATTGAGTAGATTTAATAGTATAATAACAAAATGTTCATTCATGAGTTATAACACATGTACCACACTAAAGCAAGATGTTAATAGTTGAGTGGTATATAAAAAAATACACCCTAATGTAAACTGTGTGTTATAATTAATAGTACATTTATAATATCCTTTCACCATTGTGACAAAGGTATCACACTAATGCAAATTTTTAACAATAAGGGGTATATGAGAATGCTATATTTTTTACATGATTTTTCTGTGAATCTACTTATCTAATTTTAAAATTTTTAAAAAGAGAAGTGAATGCTAATGGTATCTTTGGGGACGATGAAATATTCTAAAATTGAATTATTGTGATGATTGCACAATGCTGTAAATATACTAAAAATCATTGAAATTGTACACTTTAAAAAGGTGCACCTATGATATGTAAATTATATATCAGTAAAACCAATAAAAGTAACAATTTAAAAAATAAAATGAATTACAATGAAAATAAAAAAATATTAATTAAACACCATGAATAATTTCAAATGTCTTTGTGGATACCACAACATATGTTTTCAAGTTCCCTGAATAATCCCTTTATTTACTAAATAAATATCGACTGAGCATTTGCTCTGTGCCAATTACTACCGTAGATGTTAGAACAATAGTGGAATAATAGACAAATACTTTACCTGTCATCATGCAGTTTACAAATTACTAATACCTTTGTAAACATTGTTGATTTCCAATTTTTTTAAAGCAGAAGAACCTTATCTTCAGAGGAAGTTTTACTTGTTTGAACATGTAAATGAAGCACTTTTCATATTGAGGCAAGGGATCCTCACCCACTCAGTTTGCTCCTAAATGTCTTTTCTAGTACGCTCCAGGAAAATCTGCTTCAAAATTTATAACGGGTGAAAATTAACGTACTTAAATAAAGTTCTTTTTCCCCATTTATTTAAAATCTTATGATATTTCAAAAAGAATGCTATCATAGTTGTAAACAAAGATCTTTACAATTCTTCAGCTTATTCTCATATGAAAAACTTTACATTTGATTGAGGGCTTCTCTAATGGCAAATAAAATTTCGGGAAACATTCGAAAAGTGAAACAATAAATAAAAATCTGTTGGATAGTTTTCTCCTTTCCTGGACATCTGAAGGGCTAAAACTATCTTTTGCCCTTACATCTAAGTAATTATGTATGGAAGTCCTAGAAATGTATCCCTTTGTTATGAGCTTTGCTGTCCAATTACCAGGCAGAATCTGGAGTCACTATGCTTGATATGGGCACACTGTCCTGATAGTGGCATTTAATTTGAAACATTTTCATTACTGAAGCAAATTGGCGAGCAACAAAGAAAAATGAAAATTTGTGTATAACGAAGTAGGTGCATTGTGGGAAGGTGGTGAAGGAGTAAACACTGCAGATGGGTATAGTGAGACTCATTGCCTAAAGTTCCTATAGTAATAAATTCCATAATGGATCCAAGGCAGTGAAGGTTTCCAGGGGCTAGCAGCCTGCTCCTAATGAAGCCTTGATAGGCTGAACAGCTGACCTTCATTTTAATAGAACTGTACAAACACTAACTTTATCCCTTCCTTGGGATTTTCTACCAAGTTGTTTTAACTAGAAAAAGCTTCTAATAGTAAATAATGTTGCCTGGGGAAAGATTAAAGATTATGATTATCATTCAGTTTTATCAAGGTGACTGAATATTATGTTGACACAGAAGGGTGTAGCTTTTTTATTATTTTTATATTTTTATTATTGATTGATGGGTCTAGGATTTTGAAACCATGGTGTAACTTTATAGCTGATAGTCTTGCAATGCTCCCTAACTTCATTATGAAAATAAAGATTTAGAATCAAAGTTTTGATTAAAAAAAATTGAATGGGAATTATTAAAATAAACCTGTGTGCTCTTTATGATTTTGTCCCAATCTACTTTGTCAGTTGAAACTTCTCGTACTCCGTTCATATACACTTTAAAAAGAACCTCAAATCAAAATTCCTGCAAGGTCTGCAAATATTGTACTGAGTGAAGCATGTCATGTTTGTTTCACAATGCTGATTCAAGTACTAATTAAAGATAAATAAGGAGAAATATTTTTCTCTTTGTCTAAGTGATATGTCTTCTATTTTTCCTTATTTATGTTCTCCCTTTAAATAGAGACGTGTACACAAATTATATTTCAATTTCTTCCTATATCTGGAAAACAGCAGAAAAAAGATCAGTGCAAGGCTGTTGATAAATGGTCATAACTACAAGCCTCATTCTAAAGAGAACCAGAGGGAATACTGGAGACTACAATACATAAGAATGAATGTTCCATCTAAAAGATGCAGCTGCTACTGGGATCTAGCCAATTATCGTCATGAGAGATTGTAGGTCTGGTAATATAGGACCTTTCAAAACTTTAGGAATATCTGGAGATCTTATTGAGGGTCAAGGGTGATGGCCATAACTGTCTTCAACACAGAATAAAGCAATAAACAAAACAAAAAGCCTTGTATCATTCTACTCGGGTAATACCAGCAATAAACATACACAATACCAGCAATAAACATACACAATATGTGAGTTATGTATAATAATTTTAATCATGGTAACTGCTAGGGATAAAGAATAAAGCACAGTAAAGGGGATAGGAAATAATGGAGGGGTGTGAAATTTTGAATAGAATGGTCAGTGTGATAACGATTTGAAAGAGATGAACAAATCATGCTGATAGCTGCAGATAAGAAATGCAGTCAGATGATTTTAATGCAAAGCATGATATGTTTAAGGAAGAGCAGAGAGGGCAAAATGGTCACAGCAAAATGATAAAGGATGACAGAAATAGGCAAGGAGGTCGGAAAGGGAATGGTGGAGGCATTTCATGCAGTTTCTTGTACAGAATTTTAAAGAATTTGACTTGTTCCTGAAAGATATAGGGATCCGTTGAACAGTATTATTTTCCATGTGAAACCTCAAGCTTTGAAATGTTGGCAATGAATTACTTAAAAAAAAACCAACAATACTGTGAGGGTCAATCTGAACATATCTAAATGCAGCCAAATTCATGTGGCTAGTTGCCAAATTGTAATAACTGCTACAGAACTGCCTTTTATTGTGTCATCCTTTTGTAATTATGGCTTGCATTGAAAATATTCTTTGCCTTGAATTTAAAATATTTGCCCCCAGTATCTTACACTGAATTGTTACAGAACCCATTTCTTTTTCTCAATTAATTTAGAGGATTCCCCAGCACTGTTTATTGTGCCCTAATTTCTGCTTCCTGCTATTTCATGTATCCTGAGGCCAAGCCTTGCTCCTCTGCAGGAATGTGGCTTTTGATTGGACTGCCAGCAACTGTCCCTGACCCTGCTTATTCGTTGTTTATGTTGAGTGGGGCATGTCCACAGGTATCTAATAAATCTGTACTCATTGTCTGAAGGGCCATCTTCTCCTGGCATGCCTCAGCCTCCTGATTCTTCTCATTATAAATGTTTACTCTCCAATCAACTTCTCACAGACCTGGCTCTTTTGTGTGAAGGGAAGGAAATTAATTCACCCTGTTACATTGTAAACCTCCACTGGTCCACAGCAGACTTACCAAACATTTTTGAATAGAGGGCACTAGAGGAAGCGTTAGAACAGTTCAATGTAGGCAGCAACATTACATTCTGTTTCCATTTACAGAATTTTGTGGAAAATGGAACAGCTACACATTTAGAAGGGACACTTTTTATAAGTAATGAGATCTGAGAATTTAAATGAGAGAGGCATTTAAGGACTCCTCCTTCTAACTTTTCAAGTTAAATTGTCAAAATAAGCATCTCACATATAGCTCTACTGAGGTCAATCATCTTGTCCCAGGCCATTAGTTTTAAGTAAAATTTTATTGAAGCATATCAGTGATACATGAACATACATAAACATGTGTATAGCAAAAGTTGTGAACTTACAAAACAAACATGCATATCATCATACAGGACTCCCATACATCACCCTACCACCAACACCTTGCATTCTTGTGAAACTATTGTTACAAGTATGAAGGAGCATTGTCAAAATATTGCTGCTAACTATAGCCCATATCTTATGTTTGGTGCATTTTCCCCCTAACCCATGCAATTATTAACACACTGTATTAGTATTATACATTTGTTGTAGTTCATGAAAGAATGTTCTCTTTGTCTTGTTAACCACAGACTATCTTCTACCACTTGATTCCCTGTGTTATACAGCCCCATGTCTTGTAAAATTCATTCAAAATGTAGACTTGTTGGCTCTCATTTTTATCACAGAGTTGTGCTGTCATCATCTCTGTCAATTTTAGAATGTTTTTATTACTCCAAAAGGAAAAACCACATACCCCCTTATGCCCTTCTATAGTTGCCTCCTAGAATTGATATATATCTTCTTTGCCATTGTTGCATTATCATACATATTTTACTAGTTTCCAACATTATTTGAAAAGGAATTAGATAAATGAAATATTTTGTATTGAGTATATATTAAAGAAGACTTATTACATAGGTAATATTTTGATGAAACACAATCATGGATTCCATCTTTCTGGAAATAGGTCCTAAGCATTTGAGTAAGAACTATGGTCTGAAAGAAATACTTCCTGAATATAAAGCAGGGTTGGTTTTTTTTTTTGTCTGTAGTGGTGAAACAACATAGTAGATGAATGACATATTATGGAAAGTATGAATTAAAGCAAGAATATAATGAACACTTTTTAGTAGAATTCTAATTTTAGTGAAATAGAAATTTGTTTCTGTACAATCTTTAGTAATGAATTCCATGGAGACATAAAGATGTCATAATTCCTTTTGATATAAGTACAATCTATGTTCTGCAATTATTCACTTCATAATCAAGATAGATTTTATAGGAAACATGAAATGGTTTTTAAAAAAGGAAGCAAACATTCTAAAATGAGATCAGCAGATCATGGATATAGATATATATGGATATAGACACAGAAATGCTAAAAAATTAAACAAAAAAAAACATTTCAAAATTTATTCAGAATTTCTTTTGGATGATTCACTTTGTGATTGTTCAAAATGTTAAAGTTACTTATTTATCATTGCTGTTTATTTTTACACACAGAGACCATTATATTTATACTTGAAAAGAGAAGTTGCTGGGAGCGGATGTGGCTCAAGCAGTTGAGTAACTGCCTTCCTCATGGGAGGTCCTGGGTTGGGTTTCTGGTGCCTCCTGAAAAAAACAAAAACAAAAAACAAGCAAAACAAATGAAAAAACCAACTCAGGGAAGCCAATGTGGCACAGTGGTTAAGTGTTGGTTTTCTGCACATGAGGTTCCAGGTTCAATCCCTGGCCCTGGTACCTCAAAAAAAAAAAAAAAAAAAAAGAGAGAGAGAAGTTGCCTACTCCAGCCATTTATATTGCAATCAGTCAAGCCTTGAGATTTGAGCGTATGCTGACATATGAACTCAAACGAATGTAAAATTAATCTCAGTAGCAACTATAATGCTAGATGCATTTTTTTTCATGACCTGAATTTTAAGGAAAAAGCAATTTGATTGGATTCTTATAACTGTTCAAATCACAAGGACTCCTTCTTCCTTAGACAGCTTATTAGTGTCTGATCTTCATCTTGGCGTGACACCTGCCCCTTCTCAAGTTTTGGTGGTAACAAAAAGTAAAAAGATATTTTGGCTTAAATGTTTGGAAACTTACTGATACATCCCGTGTGAATCTTTTCTGTGATTTTTTGTTTTCAAATCACGTCTTTATTTATCATTCATTTGTTTATTAAAACATCGATTCACTAATTTATTCATTCCACAGATGTTTCATTTGTGAAATGGGAACTTCATGCACCTGGATCAAGAATTTAAGAAAATTTCAAAACAGAGTAGGCAAACTCACCATTATCCCTGTCTTTAAAAATTCTCTCTTGACAATGATGAATTTTACCTGAACACTGTGATCCTGGAAAACAGCATAAATTAAGAAATTTCTCACCCATTGTGTTACTGTCCAAGACAGTCCTAAATTCTCCTTGGCTGGACTAAACTTTTGTCAGTCTCCTTTCAGCTCTAGGCCCCTGACCTTCCTCTCCTTGGCCCTTGCAGAATCTGGTGGAACATCATCTTCCTGGCTCTAACAGTAAAGTCAAGAGATAACGTCTTGTAATGGACACACACTGTTGCTTGACTTTCCCCTCCAGTCCTCTTCCATTAGCTCCTATAAACTCCCTTGTCTTCTGCCAGCAGAGTTGAGCCCTCCCTCTCTTCCCTATTGTGATGGGTTTTTAGCCTCTCTCTTTCTCTATCACAGTAGCTTTCTGGATTCTCTTTCCTATTGCATATAACTTTGAATGAGGTCAACCTTGCCTGTTTATCATTTTTCTTTGACACACGCTTATGGTTATTTTTGGCAAACTATGCTGCTCTTGTTAAAAATTTTCCAAACTTACTCAAATATCTGGAATTCATACTATTCAGTGATCTACAGAATCCAGTTTTGAGTCTCCAGTTTTTCTAGAATGCTTTGATATATATCATAATTTATGAACTACTTATTAATTGCAAAGCACTGTATTAAATACTGGAAAATACATTCTCCACCTATTGTTTTCAGTTGCTTTAAATGTACAAATTCATTTAATCTTCATAATTATCTTATGAGTTAGATAAATGCATTGAAACATTTCAGAGGAGGAAATTTAGGCTTGGGGGTGTTAAATGACTTGGTCAAAGTCACAAAGCTTCTAAAAACAGTCTGGCAAATTCTATCACCCTGCCCAATCCCCAATCAAAGGAAAACTCAACTTTGTCTTTGTCTTTTATGGACTTATGCCTTATCTTACTTTGAAGGCCAAATTTTTAGTTTGATATTAAAGTGAAACAAATTAAAGTTCAGTAATTTCATATATATTTTAAAATTTGAAAATGAAATTTTGAAATGGTTATTTGAAAATTTAAAAAACTCACCAGGATATTATTTTCTTTACAAAGTATGGGACTAATAGTTTCTATAAGATTAATGTTCATTTTAATGTGCAGCATACTTTTACTGCCAAAATACATTCCATCTAAGCCTAACGTGGGTCTATGGAGAAAATATGTTTACATTAATTCACAATTAAGGCTTTTTGAGCAAATCTTACTGAAACTGGGATCTAGGCTAAAATTTAAGTGGTAAAGGTTAATTTAGAACTCAGTAAATCTCCAGAACAAGAGATTTACCTCTTTAGATATATGTGTTCACAGTTCAACTGGGGAATTGGGTGGGAGAGGATGTAACCTAAAACTAGGAGGCATTCACTCAATTGCATAACTAGAGACTGGGGTCTGATCTTTCCTAGGAAGAGATTTGTTTGTACCCCAAATGTGAGGACCCTGAATCCTGTCCTTTACATTTCCAAAGAAACTCTTTCAGAAGAGAATGGGAGACAGGTATTTCTCTTTCCTATATAAATCTTCACTTAATTTTTTCAGTGTCCCTCACCTACAATACAAACCCTATATGTTTCATTGTGTCACCAGAGAGGGTAAGAATCAGGGTACCACATGGACCACAGTGTCATTATTTGCTGTAAGTAAACAATTATACTCCACTCTGTTCCAAAAACTTTGCATGGCATTTTTGTTTACTTTTTTTAAAATTCCTTGCTTCTGTAAGATTATCATTTTTAGAGTGCCTTTGTGAAGGTTAAGTGAAAGAGTAGTTTTTAAATATTATTGTAATTTCTAAAAAAAAACCTATGTGGAGGCAAGGCAATATGATAATTATGATGATGGATAATAAGTGTAATTTTTCAGTAAATTATCTTAGCTCCAAATATAATATTTTTTTATTCTCTCTTCCTCTTTCTTTACTTGAAGATTCTTTTTTAAAGTTACAGAGTCCATGTGCTAGATTTCTGAATTATTGCCAATCAAAAGGCATGTACATGATAAGCAATCAATAAATGGTTTGGTGTGTTGTCTATCATTAAGGTGATGAATAGATGAGAAAGGAAGAAAGAAAGAAAGAAGGAAATCAGGATTATTTTCAAATGATATTTAAAGGTATGGCAGTTGAGCAGAGAGTAATGAGAAGTCAGCCCCAGATGGCTGCCATTAGAGAAAAACATCCTTTTGGAATATGAAGCAGATTGCTACTATTTTATTTACTTCTAAAGGAGCCTTATTAGAAATATTTGATTTGGTATTATGGTAATTTTAATAGTGAAGATATTTTATGTTGATTAAAAACATAAGAACAGAAATGAATTTAATTGCCACTGAGAAGATGAATAAATATATAAAGTGTGTGAATTAGAAAACCATTAATTCTAATAATTTGAAAGAAAAATAAAGTTGCCTCTAACATTTAGACATTTCACAGACATATGTATTTATTTTTTGGAGGATTTTCTTTTGTTGGGCTTTTTATTTTGCTTGATTTATCTTATGTCTCCATTTTACTTTCAAAGTACTTCAAATCTGTTAAGGAAAATAGCAGCTCAGGTGGTAGCAATTAATGAAAAATTAACCTAAGACGTAGGTTCTTTAATTTTAAACACAAATATAAAGTTCCAAGAGTGCTAGAAAAAGTTATACTAATATCCTTAAACATATCCACCCACCAATCCACTACACAGACATAGAATCATAAATACACCATGACAAATCATATAAAATTCAATATTAGAGCTTTGTTTATTGAAATACAAAGATATTAGGGTTTTTAATACCTTTGTGATAGGTTTTCTTTTTTCCATATAAATAGTAGGATGGATTAATTAAGGATCTACAAAGAAGAGGAAGAAGAGACGATGAAGGCACCGGGTAAGCGAAGAAAGCTGTCCATCTAACAAAGTTAAGAGAAGCAGATAATGCAAAACTACTGGAACTAGAGAGAGTTAATAGAGTGGTCAGTGATCAATGAATAATTAACAAAATCTTTCCCAAAGTATTAAAAATTCAGTAGGAAAATAGAAAAAAACATTCCATTCCTATTAGAAACAAAAATAAAAATACCTAAAGTAACTTAACATATGCTTGAACAAATGGAGATAAAAATAATATTATTGGATAATGAAATTTAACGCAGTAAATATGTACATTCTTCTTCAAAATGTGATTTAAAATTAGTGCAGCTATAACCAAAATATCAAAAGATCACTTTTAAATAAAAAGAGTGTTTCAGGAAAAAAAAAAAGCAGCAAATGGGCTAATTGGGGGATTGAAGGTAAACTTTGCCTACATTTCATGTATATCTAGGTTGTTCCTAATATTTCTTATAGTACAATAGTCTACATGATGGATTATACATGTGTGTGGAATAAAAATCTAAGATTACATACTTTTGGGTTTTTCTTTTTAAGAAATCTTTCCAAAGAACCATGTTAATTTATTTGCCTACTGAAACTAAATCCTTGTCTATGGAAACATTTTATAATAATTTCTCTTGAAAAAGAGACACCTCAGGTTAGTTGCCACCTTTTTTCTGCTGAAATCAGCCCCAAACCATCTTGAAACACTAGCAGTGTTTATACACCAACAACCAATGAAAAACTTCTTTTCCCTTTCCTCCCCTTATTTGCCTTGAAATTACATATCCTAAACTATCAAATTATCTGGGTCCTATCTGACTACAAAGCCAAAGAGATTTCTTATCCTTGCATTTTTACTTATTTCAAGTACCATAATAGTCTAGTATCATCAAGGTATAATAGTCCACTAGATGTGGTCAAAAGAGAGTCATATTTATCCCAAGGGCACAACATTTTTACTTTAGGAACAGAAGGTAAGCTAGATTAATTACTACATATTTAATCAGTTTTCAGGGCTTTGTGGGTCTAAAAGTTTTTTTTTTTGTTTTTTTTTTAAGATTTATTTATTTTATTACATATCTCCCCTTCCCCCCCACTGCGGCGACGCGCTGAGACTGGTCACTGCACAGGTGCAGCTTTCCCCGCTTGTGGGCAGCTTCTGCTTCCATTCACGGCCAGCTTTCAGTTCGCGGGTGGATGGCTCCGCTCCATTCGCGGGCTACCTGTCCTGCCCGTGGCGGCTTTTTTGCCCTGTCCGTGGCAGTTTTTTGCCCTGCCCACGGTGGCTCTGGCCTGCCCATGGCGGCTTGCCATTCTCAAGGCGGTCTGCCTGCTAGGAGAGGTCCCCGGGAACCGAACCCGGGGCCTCCCATGTGGTATGCCGGTGCCCTATCCACTGGGCTATCAAGCCGGCCCCCTAAAAGTTTTAAGAAACAGTTGTGTCATGAATTATGATAGTCTTAGGCACATATTTTACACTGACAAATCTGGATTACTCG